>UZAN01043084.1:10931-29536 GCA_900618425.1 Echinostoma caproni
ATTTGCAACCTTAAACCACTGAACTTCTCCATTTTCTGTTTGACTCCACTTTCAACTTTCCTTTCTTCATCTAAATGGGCAGCCAAAAGACAGCAACCAAAACCGGCACTCGAATATGCGTGGTTAATGGTTGTTCAAACTGAACTGAACTGAAGGGTCGAGTGTATGCTGCAACAGTTCGGCCAGTCCTGTTATATGGTGCAGAAACTTGGCCATTATTGAAACAGGATAAAGATAGACTGTCGGTGTTTGAACATCGCTGTCTATGCAGCATTGTACCAATCTGGTGGGACAGCCGGACGTGCAATGCTGAGGTCAGGCGAAAAGACTTAGGCATTCGCGGTCGTCCACTGGAGCAGGTGATCGACGTGCATAGGTTACGTTGGTTGGGGCATGTGTTACGCATGTCACCAAATAGGTTGCCACGGCGGGCGATATTTGCCCAGACAGGTAGTGGGTGGAATAAAGCACAGGGTGGTCAAGCTAAGACCTGGAATGAGGGTATGAAAACCCTAACCAGGAAACTAGATCACATAGACTCCCTGACTGAGGACCTCGGGATGATGGTCACCGATAGTTAGAGACACTGAGCGATACGGCTGGGTGTCGCGAACAGTGGCGTTCGTGCATCTTCTCAATTTCTCTGTATAATTAGTCCGAAAAAATGTTTAATTTTCTCTTTCAACCTTTCCTGTCTTCCTCCTAATGTTCATCCAAATAGGCAGTCGAAAGATAGCAACCGAAACCGGCGAACGATAGTGCATGGTTAATGTCTGCACGAACTGAACTGAGCTGAACAGATGGATTTGACATTTTTCAAGATGCTCTGATTGTAAACTTCAATAAAAGGTGGTGGAGTAGCCACCTTTGTCAACCGTATGTGGTGTAACAGCTCTCATCTTTTGTTTCATTTTAATACTAGGAAAATCAACTGCATTTTCGTTCAATGTAAACTCCATTTCCTTAGTAATTTCCATCAAATCCTGCAAGCAAACATTCACATTGCCACTGACACGCACACTTCTGACATCCGAATGTTTTCCGACTCTTTCTCAACACAATTTGTGACAGACTTAGACCTGTTACCTTGTGTTGTGGCTGATAATTTTATTCGTTTCGATATTTCTTTCTTAAGAACTTTAGATTTGTTTAATCTTGTGCACTTTCCCACTCGTTCGAAGGCATTTTTGTAAA
Source organism: Echinostoma caproni (assembly GCA_900618425.1). Classification (NCBI taxonomy): domain Eukaryota; kingdom Metazoa; phylum Platyhelminthes; class Trematoda; order Plagiorchiida; family Echinostomatidae; genus Echinostoma; species Echinostoma caproni. The sequence continues at coordinate 12,126 of UZAN01043084.1, forward strand.
TATCCCAGATGTTAACTCCGGTGTCTTCCAGGGCGCCATTTTGTCTCCGTTCTTTTTTCCCCTGTACATAAATTACCCGCCTGTCCCCACCAACTTTATTACTTGTTAGTATGCGATGTGGTGACTGGGCGCCCCTCCAATACCGATGCTTCCTACCACCAACTTCAAAGCAGTCTGAATGACGTTTCTAGTTGGTTTCTACCCCGATCATTCTTGCTTAATGTTTCCAAATGTTTCGACATTCTTCAGCCTTAAATATGGTTCCCGCTATGAAACTACCTTTAATGATTTACCGGATCTAGTAGTTACCAGTCACAGCATTCCCAAAGCTGACTGCTGAATACCTCGGAGTCGTTCTATCCTACAATCTCTCTTGAACCTTACATATAGAGAACGTTTACAACAAGGTTCATAAACTTTCTTTTTATGCATTCCGGCTTAATAAGCTTGCTATTCCCCAAAATGTTATTTTAAAATTCGTGGTAGCATGCATCCTTCCTCATTGGCTATACTGTTCTCCTGTATTTTTCCCGGCTTAAAAGAAAAAAGATTTCGTATTAATTTCCAGGTCTATAAGATTACAATCCCGATGTAGCGGCATAGCCATAGAGGTTCTGGTTGATTTTGTGCAAATACATCGACGCATGTGAGAGAATAGCCGACAGTATCTTGAACAACGAAGATCACTGCCTGCGCAACGAACTTAGTAAATCTATGTCAAACCCCCGTACCTGCTCCCATTATAGGCTCCTTCCCGCACGCACCGTCGCATACAGCAAGAGCATCTTACATTTTCTTGCTCGCTCTCTAATATACCAGGCACCAATTATTACAGGTTTGTTTGAACACCTCATGAGTTAGTTTATTTATTCATTTTTATCCGTCACTGCAAGCAGTTTTCTGTCGTTTTTTTTTAATTAACCTATTCACACTCGGAGGTCACCCCCCCCCTCAATTTCACTGTATTACCGTGAAAAATCGCTGGAAATCACCCCAACAGGTGCATAAAACTTACTTTGACTTGACTATAAAGTTTGATGTTTGCAAAAATAGGGAAAACAGTGACGAAACACGAGGACTTATGCCACTTCAAAGAACACTTAGTGCTACTTACCAACAGTCGAACGAAAACTACATCGAATTCAATGAGTCAAAATCTACGGTCGTATCGCGTCGCGACAAAACTCGGTTTCCGTACTTCCTGGGTTATCAACAAATTCAGCATGCCTCGAACGAGAAGGATCTTGGTATCCTTGTTCAAAAAGACCTAAGTGGTTTTTTAAACTGTTCCAAGGGGTAGTCCACCGCTGTAAGGCATGTTGGTTCGCTGAAGCGAGTATTTGGTAAATCTGAGCCTATGTTGTTCCCACGTTTGTATCAGCCTACATTCGACCCACATAGAGTACGCCATTCAAGCGTGGAATCCATGGCTGCAACTGGATCGTAAGATTCTGAAACGCCCACAAAGAATGGCTATCAAAATGATAAAGGGACTGGAGTCCAAGACCGGAATCATTGGGACTGTACTCCACACAGTACCGCCTAATTCGAAGGGACTTGGTTTTTGTGTATCAAATAATGCAGAACCCTGGTCATCCTTGTCATTCACTGTTCACCTTGATGCCCAACACCCACATACCTCATGGGTACTCATTCAAATTAGTGCTCCAAAATTGTCGACTAGAATGCCGGTGTCATTTATTTGCCTGAGTGTACAGAATTTGGAATTCTCTATCAACTCACATTGTTTCTGCGCCCACAACTAACTCCTGTATGCACAAACTGGATGAAACATTGACATCCGTAGCAGTGCATCAAAGAAAGAGTATTTGTGACATTCTTCATCTTTCTATGAACCGTCGACCGATCCATTTGTGCCAAACCTTATGGGACAAGAAAAGCAATCGTTGGAGGTATTTCTTGTAATAAAACTTTGAAACTTTGCTGTGAGTTTGTTACTAATCTAGCTTGTTCGCACAGGTCGTACTGAATGAGTACTGCCTGGATACAAACCCAATAACCAACACTGTTATTCATATGAATATTACCAACACTATAACCGAAAACAATGAAGTTTGTTGAACGAAAGTATACACTGACAATCTCCAACCTGAAAATCTCCTCCGCGGAGTCTGAGACTGAATTACGATTTCTGTGAGGTTGAATATCTCAAATAACGGTACAGTTATCCATCACGAAAAATATACATACGCATTAAAACCACAGTGGAAATATTAACATAAAGTGAGCAAATATTTGCGAAATGGATACATGGATTCCATTAATATAGAGACGTACCTGTAACACGTAATCAATGCGTCGACCCTGGTTTAGTTGACTGTTGAAATTCATTTCACCTTCTGAGGAACACGATCCGGCGTCCTCATTTTCCGTGGCGGGAATATCTAACTGGGAAAACAGTCTGTGAGACTCATCCGGGTCGTCACCGTGTCCCTCATTTGGTGATGGTCGAAAACTGTGAAGGTGGAAAAACGGGCAATTTCGAGATGGGAAGCGTAACACCGATGAACATGAGGACTAACATCTTTCGTCAAGTAAGTCAAGTCAAGTATTTGCTTTATGCACCCCGAAAGGTGGATATTCAGCAGTCACAGTCTACCGTCATGTTGGAACCGAACGAGCCTGCGCAAATGTTCTCACCGCCACACAATGCTCTGGTGGTGAGAAGTTTCCCCGACTCGGAATTTAACTGCAGATGGATTGGTCGAGGGGGACCAAAGGAATGTCCTCCAAGATCACCTGATCTGTCCCCCTTGGATTTCTTTCTGTGGGGATATCTAAAGCGAACAGTTTATTCCCGAAAACCGAGAACGATCGAGGAGCTTAAACAGAGNATTCAAACTGCTACCATTCTGAAGGTGGAAGAAAACTATCTTCGCCGTATTTTGCTATGCAAGCAGCAGGATGGAAAACATATGAAACAACTTTTATAATATAAATACAATTTTTTACGTAATATTTGTTCTTTCTTTCTTTCGGAATTCTATCTCCGACGTAGTTAGCGAGGTCGATCAACGCGAAAACAACCAGTTGGGAAAAAACAAGAAGAGTTTTGCGTGGGCCTACATTAGAGGATATTGTTGTCTGTTATTAAGTCAGGTTCAAAGTTTTATTATGACTATCTGTTTACCGAACCCGCTTCGAAAAATAGTGCGTGTATCTTAGACGAGTCAAGCGTTGAACCAGTGTCATCATCACTTGAGCATTCTCCATTCCGAATTTCTCACATGACGCACCGCTCCACAACTGATTCTCTACCAACACTTAGGCAGCATCGGATACGGGACCTATCCCCCTCCTGTGCCGACCCGAAAATCACACGACCGATCGGGTTCGTTTATCGATCGGTTGAATGGTTCAGCCGCAACAAAGGACCTGGTGCTTGCCCAGCTAACCCGAGGGAGAAACCACACCTTTTTTACAGCTGTGAGTCTCAGGCAGACCCAGTGAACTTCGACTGCGCAGCAGGAGTGCCATCAGCACACAGATGGACAGGACGTAACATTACAAAACGTATAAACCGGTAATCAGACAGTCTCGTATTAGGGTGAGGGATTTCAAGCGCCGCAGATCGCGGAATATGATCCAATCAGGGTCTGAAGGAATTTACTTGTTTAAGGTCACGAGTGAGAGGGACGAGACGACGGTAAACGATGGAGCAATCGCATTGTAGGAATGGATGAAATATAACTGAAAAAGAAAAACGGGGAATGAATGGCACCCTGTAATATGTCTAAAGTAGAAATTAGGGAAGAGGAACAACCAAGGTAACGTGTGCACTGTGATCGATTTGTGAAATAGTTAGTGAGTACTGCAGTAATGGTTTGCGATATTCCGTTTGAAGACAAAATACTTAACAGCATAGACCTGTCAACACAATTGAAGGTGTCAGTGTAATCCAAGAAACAAATTCTGACAGCTTTCTTGTTTCCATCAAATGCTGACAGAATGTAGTGAACCAGAGAAGCTAGGGCATTTAGGGTGGAGCGAGAGCGACGATACGAAAATTGGTTTTGATCCTGCACATTCATCTGAGATGACATTCCTTGAAGGAGTAACTTCTCAAAAAGCTTCAACACAACAGACATACATGCAACGGGACGGAATTTTGAGGTGCTTTCTTTAGGTACTGGAGTAATTGAGATAGCTTTCCAACAATCCGGTATAAGTCCGTTTTCCATGCACTAGTTAAACAGAGCTGTGAGCACTGGCGAAAGTGTGTGAGCGCACCCCGTAAGGATGGTAACCTCCAACCTATCGGGAGCGGGTGATTTGTTGGGTTTGATTGTCAGCAACTCTTTCAGAACATCCTGTTATTGAATAGTAAAGGGTTCTTTATTGCTGGGGTCGATGTTTGTGCTGGTGATGATTGGCCCCGTCCCCGTGTTGTTGGTACTTTTGTTGAATGTTCTATTTAGTTCCTCAACGTCTATTGCTGTTCGAGACACGACTGAGCATTGACCACTCAGTTGCTTGATGGTGTCCCAGGTTTCCAGGCAGGTTTTGTTGTGCAGGAGTGTACGAGTGTAAATGCCGTTCAGTCGATGTAGCTCACCTTTGATAGCAAGAGATAAGAGTTTCACTCTTTGAAGATCTTTGCTTTTGTATGCCCTTTCCTTGCTTCGACGTAACTGCCTCAGATGGGGAGACGAGATGCGGTCACACCGAAGGTATAGCGTCTCCCAGGGGCAGCATATATCGTAGCAGAAGTTTAGATACTGTGTAAGGTGATCACAGTAGATGGAAGGATTGGGGTTGTCGTACACACTGAAGTCCGTCTGAGAGACCGTCACATTGAGCTTCTCTAAGTTCTCTTGGTTACATTGACGTTTTCTTCTTTTTATGTCACGGCTTTTTGTGAACGATATGTGACTGACCGTGCTGCACACTTTTGGGGAAAATTTAATAAAGACATGGTCTGAAGACCCAAGGGGGGAGCGGGAAGATGCGAAAAAAATGCTAGTACTATTTACAAAACACTTGTCTAAATGAGCATTTAGTCTTGTTGGGAAACTCACTATGTTTGTCAAACCCAGAACGGACAAGAATGATATATCAACACGATTGAACTCACCACAGACGATACACAGCGAGAAATCAATAACTCATTAAATAGTATCTGAAAAATGTAGAAGTTCCTCTGAGGGACAAGCAGGATAAGTATTAATGTTAGCTAAGACGATTGACCGATAGTTACTGAGGTGCTTTGGCTTGCATTCATTTACGGAGGCACATATGTGACCAGTGGAATGAGCAAATGTTTGCTTTACGTTCTTGCACCAATTGTTGTTGATATAAGTCACCAGGCCTCCTCCACGCTGCTGATATGTTGCCGGACGGTCGACACGGTATCCAGTGAGGCCATCGATTTTAGTAATCTGTTCATCAATTTCGCTATGTAAACAGGTCTCTTGTAAAAGAATTGCGCCTAAGTTAGAATATTCCATACGGCGCACAAGATCAGATATATCTGGTGATTTTCCAGCAACGAATGGACGTTGTTGCTGATAATGATGGGTATGCGTAGTTGTGACAAAGCTCTTTGACGCAGTGCTACTCTCCAACCACCTCGATGCTTCCTCCAATATCCGCGAGATTTTCTGCGAATCCTTTTGTATTTATTTCTCACTGATTTTCCAAATTCAAGTACTTCATGAGGCAAATTACGGTTCTTGATGTTTATCATGAAGGCGTTATGAAATTTCGCGATTGGCATCATCGTAATTGCACAATGCNTAGTAACAGCTGCTTATTTGTGAACCCCGCCAATGCCGATGGGGCACAATCAGCATCGGTTTAAAAACAAACTTTATATGATTCACTGGATAATTCAGAAGATGTTCCATGAGCAAAAAGGGTAGGAAATTCCCAGACAGTGGAGAATGAATTCAAATAAAAAGGGATAACGGGTCCAAAACTGGAATTTCTCAGGCGAGGTGATGATTTTGCAAACAAATAAGAGAGCCCTTAATATGTTGAATAATCAGTGAGGAACCGATGGATGGAATAAGAAGAACTAGTTTAGCGATTGCGCAGTTATCTGTATGTAACGAACCACATAAAACGACTCCAAAAGCAAAATAGATAAGTCCCGTCGTTTTGGTACTGTAACATACCGATCAAAATACAAGTGTTTAGATGGGATAAGGGAACTGCAATTAATGAAACTACAGGACAACCATGCATGGAAACGTTTACTTCTAAACGTACCGATGTGATAAAGCAAAGTCTTGCAGTGTGCGCCAAGTGGAATGGACTGATTGAAACAATTTGCTTTTTAAATCCGAACCAACACGAGCCAGATTATCCTTTAAGCGTAAGTGCAATCTCTTACCACCCTTATGGTGCGGCATAAGGACGGCACGAGGCTGAAATAGAATGTTAATGAAAACAACCATTGAACGACAGAGTAGGGTGAGACAGCTAATTTTGCATGTTCACAGCATAGCGCGAGGTAAATTGTGGTGAGAATGACGAGATACCAACGGAATCAGTCATCCATAAATAAGGGTAGTGATTATTTTGTTCAATTGTCAGTTCCGTTAGGTGTGCGCTACAACCTCGCCGAAATGTGATATTATGAAAAGTTTCCACTCCAGGACGGAGATAAAACACAATGGCTTAGCCAACAAGTTGGCTTTCGATAACTCCTTCCGGATAATACAGTCACACAGTAGCAACATTTAGATGTTTACAGACCATTTGTCGATAGTATCGGTTTATGGCATGGGGCCGTTAAAATCTTCTGTACGGTCAGGGATCCATTTGGGGTTGTGACTGTCCATCGCTCGTAAAGTGATTCAATATTTAAACCCTGCGCTTTATCCTCACAACTCATGCATGAAATCACTCCGGCCACCTGAGCCCCAATTTTAGTTTTTCATTTTATTCAACAATTAGTATTGCACATCCGTGAAAAGCGGTTTTGTTCGATGTTGTCTGACTGAGGATAAAGAAGTGAGGCGAGAAAATTAAAAAAAATAGGAGCAGTATCAACGTGCAGTTAGAGATACCAGATTTGCTAAAAAGAAGAAGTAAATGCACGAGCAATAATCTGACACTAACACTTGGGATTGACATGGTATTTTGCACGATGGTGGGGCCAAAACGTGAAACATGTTTACATCATGAATATTTTCAAAACTGCAGTCCAACACATCTTGCCTCTCTACCTGTTCCCAGCCATACACACAAATCACGGAAACGGATACATTTAGTTAGACCTGCAGGTACTCGTATTTCACTCTGAGTTAAGGAACAAGTATTTTTTCAGGAATTCAAGAAAATCCAGATCGAAACCTTATTCCCAATTGAGCTATTATTGGTTAGAATCAAGAATAGAAAAGGGAACGAATAAAGCTTGTAATATGGCATCTACCAAAAGAAAATAAGGGCACTGAAATCGAGACTGCAATGAAACCGTGAAGAGTGACTGCGAGAAAACTGAGACAGTATTCCGCTGGTTATACAGCAAATATTGCTTAAGCATATCACTTAGTTTCTTCGAGTCACTAAATATATGAGAGTCTGATTAGGGCAAAAACAGCGAGAAGAGTAGTTGAATAGGCGGCACGAGTGAAATGAGCCAAGATTATGAGTATGGAAGAGGTGACAATTGCAGTCCTCATATGAGAGAAAGAGATGGTGACGAAGATCACTAACCTGAAAGACTGGATCCAGTAGCGTCTCCATGCGATAAGCAACAGGATCAAACGGATGGAAAATATTGAAAAACATAGCACAGTGTGGGAGTTGATAATCACTGGATAGCTGTCGGATTCCACGTGCAGTGAGGAACAATGGTAACGGCGATCCCAACATGAATAGACCGGCCAAAGGAAAGTTCAACTGCGGATACATCACCACTGGCATACCGAAACCGGCTGACATAGGTGCGTAATGGTTCTCAGCCCAGAACGAACGCTGCGTTGCCTGTGTATGACTAGCAACTGGCTTCAGGGTCGGTAATGTTCTTATTCGTCTGTCCGTCGGAGGACACGCATCGACAAGGCTCTCGTTCAACCACGCTCGAACAGCTTTGTGAATTTGATCTTCCGTTAGACCGATACGAGATAACAAATCTGCAAGCTTCGTGGCTTCAACACTGGTAGATACAGATGGTGCTCTCGGAGTTTCACAGCCGGTGGTACAGGATACGTCTTCTACGTGTTGTTCTTCGGTAGCCGGCTTCTCTACTTTAGGTTGCGGCGTCTCCGCCACGATATCGCCCAATCCCAATGGTTGGACCGTCTCTGAGGCGACTTGACGCTGACTATCCTGATAACCGACCAAGGACCAACCATCTAATTCATTTGGCACTCCAAAACTACTGCTCCGACCGCTACGATCGGTTACAAGGACTTCCTCTAAGTGGTCACTCATAACCGCACCCGATTCGGGACGGGTCGGTGGGTGAGCGACAAAATCCACCTCTTCGACGCCGCAACCCGTATATGTTGACTGATCTTCATCGAAAGACACAACTCCAGAAACTTGGCCTTGATGCGATAACAGATCAAACGCAATAACTGAACCCAAACTGTGACCGATAACGGAGAACCCTCCCTGAAGCGAAATGGAAACAAAGAAACGCAAACGAAACCGTTATTGGTATTATTGCATGAACACACACAAACAGTTAGGAAGTAGTGAATTAACGATAGTTTGTTGAAGTCATACCAGAACTGAGCAGTAGAGCTGAGGATCAGCTACCCCACAAAACCGCAATTCCAATTTATTTTAAAATGCGATAATTTCTATGTTCTGAAATTAACCATTGCAAAGTATGTCGGGAGCTTGGTATCATCAGCCCACCTCTTGATAATGATAAGATTTCACCCGATTTTCACGGGTGAGATGTGGTTATCATTAACTATCCACGTGGAAATTAGTGATGGATGCGTAGCCTAATTTGTTGTGTTACTTGTTGTACAAAGTGGAACAAACGGAAAGTGTAACCAGTAAGCCGTGCTAATTCGTATCATCCAACAGTGTCCTGTTTGTACGGCGATATCGAAACGATTTGACCTCGCATTTTTACAATAAATAGTTGAGTGGCTAATACAATTCCGTTCCCGTGACCATGGCAACTAGGATGCTCTGAAACCAGTTCGCATACCTCTTCTCGGACCTTTCAGAATCAGTCTTCGGTTCACGTAGATGAGCTAGTCACCCGTGGTTTGTAAATCCGGCTATAATCTCAAATATTGGCTGTGTCCCTTCACTCACCACGAGAGGTCATTGAGTAGGTCTATTCTGGTAGCTGTATCAAGGGACTAACTCCAGGAAAACGCTCTTCGAGGGAAAGGTGCACATTGTTTGTTAGACTTTTAATCTGAGTCTAAAAGCAATTGCGTGGAACGCATAGCGGCAACATTTCACAAAGAAGTTTAGAAACTAAACACACGAACCGATTGATGGATTAAAACATATTTAAGCATAACGTGGTTTTATTCCAAGAAGGAACTAACAAATAATGAACTAAAAACTGAATTAGCTTAGGTAACATCAGAACCTCACCACTTCGAGGTTCAAAATACGGATACCAAAAAAAACACTTGAATCCATAGAGATAGCATACGACTACAATGATAAGCGGAAGTGTACGGTACAGGGCGCGTGTCCAGGATAAGGATAGAAGAACGGCCATTTGGGTAGCCTACAGTGAATAGATGGGCATTGTTCCTTGAACAAGCGGCGTGGACAACCAAGGACAATGTCGGACGATGTGATGAGTTTTGACCTGGAACACGAACAGTCTAAAATCTACATGCACAAACATCCTTAGAAGGATCGGGATGTGCACGAATCGGCGCGATTACTCATTAGGGATTGAGTCATCACTCAGCTATCTTATCGGTATGAGTTGAATGTGCTAGACCTAGAGCAGCATTTTGGAGAAAAAAGGATAACACCAAGAATAACTTTTGTTTCGATTAAAAGTCGATTGTCAGTTCTGAAGCAAACTTGTGTTTATGTCGAAGTTAAAAGCTGAAAAACAATAAGGCACTCATTCTCCATCAAATGAATTTTCCCGTGTTCACCAAATTGATATACACGAACCACCACATCCCCGGTGTGCATGCACGTGTCACAATTATTGGCTAGGTTCGTTAAACCATATAAGAGATTCACAAATCGGCAGCGAAGAAAATCAATATAATTTTAAGGGTACAAGTGTTCAAGCTATAACGGGTTAGTATTTCTTCTTTGGAATAACCGTATACTTAGCTTCACATCGTTTTCAGTTAAGAAATTCGGGACATGTTAAACCAGCCCCTAAAAGTGAATAAAAAGGTCATAGAGCCATGCAAATAAAAACGCTAATTTGTTCCGCAAAAGATGCTTACCGTAAACTCCGGATTGCGAGCGAGGAATAACTTGCGCAACCGGCACATCTCTGTCGCTACAGTGTCAACGATCACCTGACAATATTTCGAACTGGTATAAAACAAGATATCCATTAAAGTGCCATTAGTGAATTGTCGAAGTTTGGGAATACTACGTAAACTGATCTGACTCAACTGTTCATCAATGCCAGTTGCGTCTGAGTGCAATCCATCGTGCCACATGACGGGCAAAAATTCCACCCGGTTGTTGTGGTGTGGAAAGTGGCTCTGTTCAATCTGACGGGTAGTGCGTCTAAGATGAAAGACGAGAAAAGGAGATTAATTAGTTGATGAAAAATTGTCGAGTCGAGAAGGATTAGATGCAACAAATACACTCAGCACTCAGCCGTCGATTAGAGCTGATTAATAAAAACTAATGAGCAAATAATAAGTCCGATTTATCCAGCATTCTGAAGATTCATGAGTAGTGAGATAGCAGTATAGGTACACTGGATATGGGATCATCATCAGGAGCATGGAAGGAAGATGATAGACAGTCCGATCTCTTGGTCCTTAAGGTTGAGGGTTCGACCGGAATTGGTGTAAACTGATGGAGGATTAGTCGATAAAAGTAAATGAGCCTTCAGTGCACCCGCTGGTAGGTTCTTGTCAGAACCAAAGGCTTTGGCTGAGAACGCTAACGGCTATCTTCCTTAGCGGACGGACACAAACCAAACATGATTCCATACTGCATCGGTGGTTGTACAGAACAATCAGGACCGGGCTGTTTATTGCATCGAAAGAGGTGGGTAGTGATTAGTGGGCTAGTGATCAGACATTCTAACTTTGCAGTTGCCGTGTCGGGCGCTTAGAATGGCCACCGAAAAACATGGAGAGCTATCTATGTTTGGCGAAAACTTATGCGTGATCGATTTCGAGGGGAGTGCTACAGTATAATCGTCAGTCTTGCAGGTAACCTCGCTATGTGTGGCTTATAGCGCTGCAGTTCATATGCGTCCGTCGCTGACTCGAAATGTGACTGAGGTCTGTTGTAACTCATTCAAAGAAGTGCCAGAAAACCTAGTGCCACCAAATACCACTATTGTCAATTACTCCGTTATTGGGGGAGGTAGTACCATTGGGTGATGCAGCAGAAGGTATTCAAAAATGAGATAATATTGCAGCTCTTCCTCAAGATCATCACTATATGATCCCTGTAAAGTTTTTCTCGTATGAGTGTATCAGTCGAAGGATTTATTGCACAGAAAATTCAGAGTTGCAGTCTCCGCCACGGGGACTAGACGATCGCCTGTCTCTGGAAGGTATGATGGACACGCACGACCATCGTGGAAACTATCCTGTTTTTAGAGGGTTTGCTCTTTACGCGTATCATACAAGCTGACCTTATTTGTATCCCTTCCATTGACAAAGTCCTAGCAAAGAGGCCTACAAATCATCCATCTACCTATCCATACCACTCTCCTAAACAATGTACATCACTGCCGGTGTTCCCATTTGCGAACATCAGTCCCATCTAGATGCACCGCTTTTGTTGACATATTGTTAGCCTAAAAGGCAAGATATATCCCGAGGGTACTAATGGTCAAGTAAATTTACATCATGCACATCTACTGCTCATAAGGATCAAAACTCGCTTCCACGGAGGCCCATAATCTTCCAGTAAGAGACGAATAAGCTTAAGTTAGCAAGAGAATTATGTATACGACTGAAACTCATCATTGTAGGACACGGACATGGCGTGATCAACTCGAAACAGTTCTTGGACAAGCACAAAACTGTCAACATCCTGGAGGAAGAAATCATGATCCCCTCCAATGTCGACTCATTTACTTCGATCGACTTGAACCTAACCAGATCCTCACTGCGGGAGTTAATAAATGACACAAGAGATGTCAGGACTACATTCGGCAATATCCAAACATGCTGCTGCAGCGACACACTAAAAGAGAAAACATCTTAAAAATGGCTATCCAGAACGTTTTGTGGATAACGTCCTGTGAAATAACCGTCTGAGGGAAAGACTTTCAAGTGCAGAGAAGAAGGCAGTATACATTTCTCTCTCATTCAAAGGGGATACAATCGCAGAATTGGTTAGCCGCAAACTAGGAACTGCGTTGGAGAATACTTTTCACGTGGCAAAATTGCGTATCGTATTCACGTCTAGACCGACCTTGTGTTCGTAACTCAAAGACAGAATTCCTGCTTTTGCAGTCTCATTTTGTGTGTACCAGTTTAGGTGTTCCTGTGGAGCAACGTATATCGGCCGCACGAGCAGGCGCCTATGTACACGAGTTCGGGAACATCATCCGGCCTGGCTGAACACTGGTGTGATTACAACTACTACAAGTGCCATCGTTTCACACCTCGTCGAGTCCGATCACACAGTGAGCGTGACTGAAGCATTTCGGCCTCTCTACTGTGTTCGAGGTCGCAGATCAAAACCGACTAAAAATCGCATCCTAGCCACCGCAGAGGCGGTTGGAATTCGTCTACATGATCCCCCCTTGTGCGCCCAAAAACAGTTTGTGAAGTCACTCAGCCTACCATGGCCCGCCACCCGCTCCCATCCTCATGCTCCTCCACCTTCTCCCAATCCCACCCCAACTCACACACGGACCAAGCGTAAGTTCTGATGGCAGGATCAGCCACTTGGCACCGAATCGACTTCACATAGCCAACCAGCGGGGACGATGATGCCGGAGACACGATTTTTTACAACTTTTATCCTCATTACGATACAGTATCGAAGTGTAGTGGACACCTCGGATGTTTGACTGCGTCCAAAGGGCGTATGATCTGATGTGCTGGACACCGGTACCCAAAGGTCTGCGGTTTTCCCACACCACCTCTGTGTCTTGCAGATCAGGCTTTGGCTAGTCGAAGGCTCCAGTTGGGAATTCCACAAGAAAATTCACCTGCCTATGCTTGGGCAACCTGACAGTATCGTGCCCACAAGCAAATCAGGGAGCTTTTTTCTATTTATTTAGATTATCCTGCTGTGATTCGCCTGGGACACAATTTGGACCCAGAGGCATGTGAAATATATAAAGATTCTTCTACTACGATTTCCTCAGTGCAGTTTGAAACCAGATCGGGTGTAAATAATAACAACGTTTAAACCAGAATTTCATCAGTTACTGTCCGGTTTGCTTTATTATGCATTTCATTCCTCACAATAAACGATTCCTCATTCTTTAGCTTTAGCTTCTGGATAAATAACAGTAACAACTGTGATAAACGGAGATGAGAATCACGACTTCCGAAAGACTGTCCAACTGGATGACTACCACCATAATTTGCAATGTTCCAAAATAAGGGGATGAAAAAACGTGTAATTTGATATCTAGTGACTTGTATCTAGGTTGGGAAATTTTATCCGACGAAGGCCAATAACGCTAATTTGATTTATCTACACTTGGATAAAGACAGGTGTGATGCAACAATGAAAATTTACAGCACAACTAAAATCGCCAACTCACCGCAGGTTGTTAACACATTCAACTAAACCTTGTCCCCGTAAATTATAAATCGTCCCTATTCCGTGAATGACGAAGAAAACGTGATCGATCGGTTTATGTTCGCCCTCATCCAACTGGTTTAACAATTGTTCATCCAGCCCACGTCGCACATGTGCAACACGACCGTCATGCTCCGAAATTGGTGTATGGGAATCCAGTCGAGCGGGGTCTGATGGAAAAATTGATGATGACCTGTCTTGTAAATCCGGCGTTGTGCCCGTGGCGCCGTATGCGTGTGGCCAGGCGCGATATTGCACCATGGACTAAATTTTTATGGCGAAAAAGCAGTAGTGATATGAGTTTCAAAATCTCATAAAAAGAGCTGTAGACGGAAGGTTGCAAACTGGTGAAACTGAAATGTTCTAAATCACAAGATTATATATATATATATAACGGTTAAGTTTACCCGAGGAAAACAAAACAGCTCATTGACTTGCCTGTGGGTTGTGAAAAATAAAACGATCTGAACCACCCCGAGGATCCTCTGCGGGTAGTTCAAACGGCTGACCCCAATGTCCGTTCTCCATGGCAATCTTGTACTGAGCCTCCAGAGATTCACATGTCGTTTCAGAGAACGGTAATACGCGTAATTCGTCGGGAAGTCTGAATACGACATAAAAATCAATTTTAAAACTGACATTCATAGCAAGTATTGCGTAATAAATACCGAGAATAATGTTCCTCGTTTGTAAAGGATAACGCTTCTAGTACACGCGAAAAAAATCGCTTCGGAATGTTACAAAGCCCCGGAACTTGAAGTGGAGAACACAATAAGGGCCCGATATGTTAGACGTAGTGTTAAACGGAACGACAGCAAAGGTTTATACCTCCCTGATAAAACAGTTGGCTATTGGGACACATCATCGAGCGGCGGAATACAGTGAAGCGAACTTCCCTGGTCGCTGCCAAGCTCATAATACATACAAGGTACGTAAGGAAGATACCGATTGGACTTAGTTTTGAGAACGGGGGATAAGAAGCGAACCTCTATCGTCAACACAAAGTACATAGTTCAACTGTACATACACACATACAAACTTCTGAGTGGCCTCCCATTCCCTGAGAATTGATGGCACAATTATGTATTCGATAAGGGGAAGTAAAAGATAAAAACAATTGGAAGATACACAAAGCATCAACGTATCAAGAGCTCAAGTGTGCTTGGTGCATCCTTCACAAATTAGGAAAATGTTGTTGATGTACTTCTTACTGCCTAGCTTTCTGTAGCTATTAATTTAATGCTAACCTTTGGAAACCACCTAGGGCGTCCTGCGACAATAGTCATCAGGAATGATAAAATACGGTATCTCTAACGAAAATCTCTGCTTGTTAAGAACAAGCCAATTAATTTGATATAGACTCTTATCTGACCAAAAGTGTGCCTAAAATAACCTTAGTATATTTAGAATCGTGCCAAATCTTGGTCCTATTCGGCGTTTTTCCTCCCAGTATCTCTTTCAGGGTTGCTTTGCAGCCGATAGAAACCTGTACGCATCTTTCTCATCCCTAAGCGAGGCCAACGCGGTAATCCCCAGAATTACCGCTACATTACCCTCGGCTCGTCCTTCGTTGAGGTCATGGAACTATTGGTTGCAAAACAACTTCTTAACAACCGTCAATGTGGCCTCCGCAGCCACAGATCCACTAGAGACCCGCTGGCGTATAAGTCACGCATTTAGCCTTTTCCACTAAACGTCAAAGCTGGTCGTATCTGGTCTTTTTCAATATTTCCATGGCGTCCGTTCTAGTCTGCCATGATCGACTCCGAGTGAAAATTCGCAAGTTAGGACTCCCCTCGTTTTTTACCACTTCGTTACGAAAGCTTCCTGTGTAACCGTTCAACCCCGGTTCGCGTTGATGAAGTCATTTCGAGAACAATCACAGCAAACTCTGACATCCCACAGGGTTCTCCTGAATGAATCTTCTAATCACAAACTCAATCCTAAACATGTTTTGCAGACAATGTCACTTCCTTTTTTAACATTCCTCTATCCCTATCAGCCACGACAGCTTATCTGCGCGTGCTTTACCTCATTCACAATTCAGTGTCGTCACAGCTTGGGGGCACTAAAAATCCAATTATTTTCAACGTAACCAAAACCTCATGCATGTCCATATTCAGAAAGCCGAATCCCTGCACTCCCAATCTGCGTTTTGGATGTTAATCACTTCGTTAGATGTATACAGTTTACTCGGTCTCCTCATATTGTTGAACAGGTATCCGGTGCGTCTGCGAAGACTTCCTACCTTTTCTGAGCGAAACGGTTTCCCGTATAATCACACTTTTTAAATGACCCCAAGTCGTCAGCAGATCTGAAGGTCTCTGTTTCTTTGGCACTTTTGGACTATGACCCTACGCCATTCACCTTGTCTCGAATTCGTCCTTAACATCCACTCTTCAAACACTTGATTATCGCCATGCGATCCTCTCTTCGTTCCTTTTAAACCGTTATTACAACAGATTTTTATCAGTGAAGTTAGCCTTACTTCTGTTGGAGGTTTGCAAGACGACGCCTGAGGACCTTCACTCTCTACAACGGAGAAAATCTGGTTAGTGTCAAACCAACCCGATCGTTCTTTAATTTACTTAAATCTAGTGCTAACTATTACGCCTGGCTTGTCTATTTCTATTGCAGATCGTTTCATTAACCCGGATCCACCGGTTTGCGATAGTTTGTTTCAATTAGAACTAAATTCAAGAGTGGTCAAACAAACAACTGGCATGAGGGTATGAAAACTCTAACCAGGAGACTAAGTCGCATAGGCCCCGTTAGACTCCCTGGCTGGGGATCTCGGGATGATGGTCACCGACGGTTAGGGAAACTGAGCGATATGGTTGATTGTCGCAAACAGTGGCGCTCATGCTTCCACTCATTATTCCCCTAACGCCATTCTATACGAATTCTCCATCTTCCGCTTGAATTTGCTTTCAACATTCCAATCTTCATTCTGCTCTTTTATCCAAATGTGGCACCAAAAGACTGCAACCAAAACCGGTGCACGAAAGTGAGTGGTTAATGGTTGTACAGACTGAAACTGCAATTCTGCTTTTAAGAGACTTTCTCTCACAAGAGAGTAAATATACTACATCGATATTGTGGACCATGTCCGTCTGGGCGTATTCGAGTGCAGTTCGGCAAGTACCATGATTCGTTTTGTTTTGACCAGAAATCTCCTGCATATGGCTATAGACTGTGCCGGACCAAGGCGACGCAACGAAGTTCTATGAACAGGCACTGTTCACTGGCTAGATAAACAACTCCGGTCTCCATGGTGCGACGCTGAGCAACAAGGCGATAAGAGCTATCGGAATTCGGTGATCGGTGGGCAAAGTACAACGGCCCCCTAGACATGCTTCTGATAAGCTGTTTAACTGACGCGTTAAAATCGTCTGCCAGCACAGCCTCCGTTCAGTCCAATGAGCACGAGTTCGATCTCTGATACGCCCGTTCGTGTAACGAGGTTGCTTTTTGACAGCGCATATCTCGTGATGAACAAGCAGTTTTTGAGGTCGCTTCTCTTT
>UZAN01043085.1:14016-34228 GCA_900618425.1 Echinostoma caproni
CCACACACACAAACCGTATCACAAGTAACCTCAATAATCGGATGAGTGGACAAACAAACATGGGATCGTGGTGATCCCGATTTCCTGTCTCATGATGAACCGCTCCCATTAATCTGTGATTTTATTTTATTTTATTCCCAAGAAGTGTTATATATTGAGATGTATTGGCACGAATACGAATCTTTGAAAACGAGGTTTGTTCGCCGCTCTGTTGTTTTGTTTGAAGTGTGCTCTGTATGACTATTTCAACGATTGAAGCAGACCAATTAACCAGTTTTCTCTTCACGTAAACATGTTGTTATTCAATGTAACCATCACTAGTCATGAGACGAGACCGCCAAATTACCTGCAGTATAGAAGTCATCTGTCATGTGTACGTCAGTGAACAACAAGAACAGCAACATCAAACACGAACAAATAAGAATGAACAAAAACAAAAAGTTCGTTGGGAAAGGATTTAATTCTGTTCTATGTACAAAAAGAGCGTGCTAGGTGTTGACCCAAAACGAGGAAAAATTCGGGTTGCTACAAAGCCCTGGTCGGTGCTTCATCCTTTACGGTTTATAGTAGTCTCCAACACATATGGTTACCTGATGGAGTTCCGCTGCGGTCTTAAATGTGTAGCATGGGCTAAGTCTAATAATTGCGGAACAATCAACTTTTGTACCGTATCGACATCCACCGTAGGCAGGCGGATTTTGTGTACCAGTTGATGTTTTTCAGCCTCCATCATGATCGGATTTCGGGACTCCAGATAAAGCGGGTCGTAATGGTGGCGCAATAAGCCATGAACAAGGCTGACATAATCGCCGCGGTCTACATGAGAACGCCACTCAGCTATGCGTTTACTGGAATGGTATTTTGATAATCTGTTCGAAAAGCGATTGATAAGGGGTGAGAGAATAAGTTCTAGTCATTACGGGTTAAAGACACAAGTGTAAAGTATATATATATAGATATATTTCACATTCAAAAAATATAGACACTCGAATTTCACTATCGAGCTTTGATAAATAGAACGATCATTTTTTAGAGTGTTCACTAAAACTACGGCAAATCAGAAAAAACTACAGAATGGCAAACAATTCAACCATTAGCGACGTAGTACTCACAAATTCATCCAGAAAGGGAGTAAAATTTGTAGACAGTGCGCTACACACAGCAGTTTCACCGGTCCGTTTTGCTCCAAAAAATAAAAAAACACTCAGCTTACCGTTGACAAACGTTGTATAAGCGACGGTTCTGATATGTACTGCATTCAAGGCGGCCTCACACACTTTTCACCTTACTGTACACAATCAGATCTTATGTCACACTTCAACCGGTTTATATCTTGTATTGTTTCACTTTGACCACTTCAACCATACTAGTACTAATCCTCTTTTATCACTAGGTATGGCACATTTTTGTCCTTCTCCCATAAAAGGAACCTCCATAATCAACAGAGCAATCATTAACAACCCAATCCCTTCTTTACCATTATCAGCACCAATTTACACCAGTAACCACTGCTTACTCTTAGTTCGACCTAAAGTTTATTCACACTGCATATAAAACTTTCACACGATCTGAAAACATCAGATCTGGTTTTCATAACTGTTCACCCGCAAGTGTTTTCCTACCCAATGAATCACTCAAACAGGCTTTTTTATGGTTTCCATCCTCTCCTTCTCCATTCACCTACGTCTCTCTATTCACTCAAACAATTTATGCCATTCGTAATTACTGGTGTCCTGTGAAAAGTTCAACAAAAAGATAACATATCCACCACTAAAGCCGTTATGACGAAAATAGGAACGTGCATACAAATCCCACAAAGATTCAGTTGTCAGGCACTTGTCCAGGCTTATCAAGCTGAAGTAGATAGATTAAACGCATTATGCTCCGATAGAGTTCTGAGGAGTGGGAACAGCAATTGCCTGTAGCAAGGTATCAGATTTTTCTGTAGTAGGCAAAAAGTACGGTCGAAGTTTGACGTTGATGTTGGCGATCTCAATGAAGCATTCCTGCGCCAGCCATTGGACATTCTTCCTGCCTACTCGTCACACAATGCAATCTCTTTATCGGCCCCCTCGTGTCCACCATTCCGGAAAAATGACTAGACTGTGATCAATCCCATATACACCGCACGTTTCTCCCTTTCCCAATCCACGGTCAGCTAGCACTACCAATACCAGTTAAAAACAGGTATCGTTGGGATACGCATTGTAGGGCCAGGTTCGGTGATAGTTTGGGGAGACACAACACTAACCGACAATTTTACTGATAGATAACAAACCACCAGATTGGGAAACACTTCATCTAAACATTTAGTCAACTCATTCAACAGTCTATGATCATTCCCAATGATTCTTTGCAGTTTGTTTACAGGCCTAATAGATCTACTTAAGACGTGGTCCCTCCTTTATCCATTTTATCACTAAGTATTTGAACAACTGTGTGAAGTTTGTTCGGTGTGGCATTGGTGTTTTATTTTCTGGACTACTCTTACTTATCTGATTCCATTCCTCGATCAAAGTTGTTACAGACACTAGGATCGTTTGAACACCCCCAAACAGTTTTTTTAGCTATCCAACTACTTTAACCATAGAGAACAAACGACTAGATTAGAGAAAGCTTCATCTAAACTCTTAGTCAACAACTGCAGAATTCTTCAAGGAGCTGTGCTTCCCATACTAATGTTCAACGTAAATTTGTGATATTCCTTGTGTTTCGCCTGCACGTATTTTGAAATATGTGAATGATATGCTGTGCCAAACCATTTATTCTTTCACTGACAATATAGGTCAAATTCATTCGTTTTCTTCCTTATCGGCGTTAAGCTTAAACCTCAGTAAAAGTGTTGAATACGTATATAGTTTTGCACGGTCTTCATATCCGACAGACCCCACAGTGATAAATAACAATCCTTTAACAAGGTTGAACTCTGTATCCATAGCTAGCAATCTTCGTTGGTCAACCCACATCAACAACTGCATTGGTAAACTGCGGCACCTATCGTTTCAAATTGCAAAGCTCTGGCAGTTTCGCGCATCCCAGTCAGTTATTTCTACCTTTGTGTAATCACTGTTTTACCTATCTTTATTGTTCCCCAGTTATTTTCCCAGGCTTACTTAAACAGGATTTCAAAGTCTCACACAGCGATCTAGCTAAGGTAAGCCGTGTTTCCTTAATTCCTGTGAATGAGTAAGCCGTGAATCTTTCGGAGTACCATACAAATTCCTTCATGAAATTTTCAAAGAGGATTTTCAAAGATCCTGACAACCCATTGAGCGCAGAACGCACACATTGTCGGTCCTATAGCTCCACCCGCTGTCAACTCCGCGAAATTTCTTCTCGTACAAAAAATTATACCTTTACTGCACGTTTACTGAAAAACAAAGAGAGGATAACAAGTGAACTTCGTCTTAACCTTAGACTTTGAAATGTCCCCATGTCTGTAAACATTTTCCCCCGTTGAATATGTTCTCTGTGAGAACTGGCGTGTATAGCTTTTTAGCTGAAACATACGCTTTAGTGCTTGCAAAAGTTACAATACAATATACAGATGCAGTGAATCGTTGTCTGACCCGACAAATGGCGGAGCATAGGCCCAAGCGCCCGCAGACGTTGATAATGTGCCATACTGAAACGATGCAGGCAAAAAGAAAAATCTGATTCAATCGACTGAGCGACTTCTTATGATAACAGAACACCAAGTTGATCTGACCTATTTATTCAAAGTTGTGTTCCGTAATCGTAACTCAGATTGTTGACATTCGGTTAAGCGACACTAATCACAACACACGAACGACTTCTATGTGAAACCCATTACATCAGAAACGGACGAGGACAAATGTTGCAAGATGTCGCCGATTCGTTTAACCTCCTCAGTCGCTGACGCAGTGAGAAGGATCCCATCATCCCGTTTTGTGCACAATCAGTTCACTTGCCCTGGGGTTGACCTTTAACTACCCCACCACCACCACACACACACACACGGATTTACCAAACCAATGTGCTATATACTTATGTCTGTTTGTTTTACGTCAATGAATGGTGGAGACCGCTTTGTGCATTAAAATAATTGAATCGTCACAAGTCTGTGATTCGGAACTGGCCGAACTCCAACCCTTTAGACACCGTTATGGTTTATGATTCACCTTTACGCTCACATTCATTGTTTGCCCTTGTAACATATAAGTTGCGTGTTTACGTAAGCGACTGAGGAAGCTAAGTAGAATGCTTGCATCAACATTTGTCTTCTTCCTGTGCTCACGGAGAGGAAGACTAACACGGTGGTTAATGGTGCGTCGATTGCACATCAGATGAGGAGTGCTCGGCGATCTAACAGCTGTGATCATGGTTTCTGTGTGCATTCACATCGTTTGTCTACTGAGGAGCAAATTACACTGACTAGGGTCTCTTTAGGGAGCAATGACTATGAAGGAATTCAATAATAGACACGAGAAGAAAACTCGATAAACAGGACGGATGTACAGTTGCAGCAAACGGAAGCTCGCTGACCCCTTGTACAACAGGAAACGAGACGGAAAACCAAGAGAAAATATCAGTATAGAATCAACACTAGCGGAAGTCACGAAGAGAAACTATCGCAACGCGCACTACTCAGCAGTCCACTATTAGGTGGTCTGTCATGTAACAAGAGATAATTCGAACTGCTTATCTAGAATAAAGCTGAATTCATTTCTCAATTTGTGACAATGCATCTATGGCCTAGCTTATACGAGCGCTAATCGGTCAAGAGAAGATGGTCGGGTACAGAGACCGCGTATTGTTGCATTCCATTAATCCACACTATTGTTATCCGAAATTCTTTTCTGTACTTTGTTTGGGTTTCAACCGATTGGTATACAGTCGACTCGAAAATGATGGAAATGTACTTCAGAATCTAAAAGGCTTAATATGAACGACTTGTTGAGTCACCAATTCAGTGAGCAGTTCTGGTCGGTCCGGATGCCACCACTTACTTAAATCCGAAAACTTAACAGATGGAGACATCCAAAGGTAAATGGAGCGAACCGCATTGGTGCATTCCCCTAAGTACGGACGAGCATGCGAACTCCCTCCGGTCGTGACTCATGCGTTACGGTAACCACATAGCTCAGTTCTCTCTGTTATTCGAGTCGATCGACATTAGAGGTGCAAAACATGAGGGATGGTGGGTGATGAGCAAGTTCAAATCAAACGACACATTATTGCAGGTGACATCATCATAAACGATCTGTGTTACGGACGGATCGAGCTGTATGCTTTGAAACGTTGGGTTCTATATGGTGTTGCAAGTTAATACAACTCATACACCCATAAGCTTCTCACAGGTAACAAGATAAAGATAACACGATGCAAGACTAGTGATCATATAAAGTGAACAGAACGAAAGGAAATATTTCAAACACGATAAGTTAATTGGAAGTAGATTCCTACTTATCACGGCGACCCACACCAAACAAGAACGTACATTAAAAACACCGAATCCAGCGCGGCACGGTCTTTCGTGAACGCGTCATAAGTTCGTAGAATCCAATCAACTCGAGCATCTTCAGAAACCTCAAGCCAAACTCGGAAAGCACCCCAACACTGGTCAGTTGCACGAAGCCGCGACCACAAACTGTCGCCCAGTCGACAATTCGGACCGATCGATCGGGATTCACACTCGATCCATATAACCTGAGACGAGTCGGTCCAAATGGGGTTGGTCGTCAGCGTTTGATGTAACCTGGTTTCGAATTGTCTTTGTGACACACGTGTATCGCTCTGCTGTGAACTGAGGTCAGTCGAACCCGATCCGAAAACAGAACCCTTATGTTCAGCTAATGATTCTAAATCCAGCACAAGTTCGTTCACTCGGGCCAGTTCTTGAAGAACCAACGACTTTCCTGAACCTAGAAACGGAAGTAAAGGATAAAAACGGAACAGACGAAGTCAGTACAAAAAGAGAAGGATACAAAAAGGTGCTCTTTACAAGTTAACCCAAAATACGGACACAATTGTCTGTATCATCACATTAACCTACGGGACATATTCCATTGTTGCTTTGCCAGCGTAGAGGGAGTGAGTTCTACCTTCGAGGTTAATGATTCTATGGAACTCAAGAGGTTGCTTGTTTCGTGCAACTTTCTTCACACAACACTGATTCAAGAATTCGGTACTACAGTAGAACAGAGGAGACTAGGGAAAACAAGAACTGATGAATAACTGAAAGAGTTGTGCCGGCAGTGATACGGATCAAATAAGAGTGAATCGCGAACGAGATATGAAGTAATCAAATGATTCTAGAAACATCTCTGTCTCTAAAAAAAGTCCGAATGGTCATAATATAGATAAAGCACGAGCTGGTTGTTTCGGACTGGGTTCTATGAATCTGAAAACGACATGGATACTGGACCCGTGAGAACACAANATAGCTCGCTCTAGTTTGGATATTGTCGACATGCAAAAAATTCGAATTCGATATGAGAATCGCGGATGTTTTGCTACAGGATATGAAGAAAATTATGTTGATCAAATAGTGGTGCCACGCAACACTATCAAACAACGAAGTAGACCGTGGAGATACCAACTCATTTAAAAAACTGAATTTCATAACGATTCGTTGAGATTTTTTGACATCCTGGCAGTATGTCTTGCACAGTTTCTCCTAAAATCGTTGAAATCCATCAATTACCGCACTTGTTACAAACGCCACGATATTTTTCCTGTGAGTGCAACGCGGGGTCTCCGCGTAGATACCGAGGACATACACACACAAAGAGAAAGGAACTATAAACCGAAGTTCAGACCGCCTCAGGCCTCAGGTCAATAATACAATAGTGAAAGCGTTTGATTATCACGGCAACAAACTAGCAACCTGTCTTTTTTAGTATGACGGATATAGCCTAATGCAGAAGAAGCGGAGCTACTTTTGCCTATGTGTTCTGGTGATGAAAAAGCAATCTATACCCTTTTGATTTTTGAAGAACAGCAATCCATGCATGTAAGCGCAACTAAAGGAATAGAACGTTAGACAGGTCGTTTTCGGACGATCTCTCGTTCGAGAGAGGATTTATCGGACTTCATTCCGATTATGCTGTCGTCATTCGGCAGGAAAATGTGATGATAAAAATGCTCCTGAGGGTGGAAAGTGAAGGACGTGTCTCTGCAAGTTGAGGCAATTTTATTCAATGAATAATTAGATGCTATACGTTGTGTTACTCAGAACTGAATGTGACTGGATAACGGGGATGAAAATCTCAGCTACGGCCAATTCTTCCGAGCAATTTTGTGTTTTGATTATCGCATGTTTCGTATATGCCATTGTGGTTAACTGACCGTGGATGGACAGTGGCCAAATGGGAAACCATATTAGTTATCGCTGCCAAATGAGATCTGTCCATTTATTAGAAAAAGACAGATTTCCATTTCGTCATTGAATTGGCAACACTAGTTGGTGGCCCTGGCAAGTTTTCAAAGGACTGTTCTTCGCCCTCAACACATCCATCAATTCGCTTTATCGAACTCACGCAACCTTTCCTGTCTCCTTCCATCCGGATGTTCTACAACGTAATTATGATTTTTTTCTTCCAGTTTCTTCAAGGACTGCGGCTAGAGAGTATAAACAACAGACTCCAGTCGGTTCCAAAAGAAAAAAATGATGGCGTCAAATCTAGAGTTCTGGACGGCTTCGGGACAGGTCTTCTGAAGTCAACTAATTTTTTGTGGAAATGGTTTGTCATACAGCCCTTGAATAATGAATAGTAACACCATCGTTATTGAATATGCTGGGTTACCAACATAGAAGGCAACTGTAAAAAGGTCGTTCCAATTACAGTCACCAAAGAAATATGAGACCCGTAATGCCTTGTTATGCATCCTCAAAAGAGAGATTAAGGGGAGTGCAACTGTAATATGCTTCAATTGTAAAACCTGATTCCATTTCTGTGCAGGAAACTTGATTTTTTTCGTTAATCCCTCCATGAAAAAACCGCATCAGTCAAGATTAAATCGTCAGTCAACTTTCAAATCAAGTTGAGTAATAAAAGGTTTATGTACTCATGTTAGTTGGATTTTCAGCTTTCTATACCGTTGTCACTGAGTACATTATGAGCAAAAAGAAAGTTAAGTGATAAAAATCGTGGAACGTAACTATCCTTCGCATTTGGCACGGTTCGACCAATTCGATTTCACCATTGCTATCCCATGGAAAAATCTGAACATGCGGAAGGAAACACGAGACAGCACGCGTGGTATGGAATAACTATGTGGATTTGAGGACAGGAATTTTCCACTAATCTGTCAACTACTCCGTAGTCACTGGATTATTCCTACTCACTCTAAAACGATCAGGTTTGAAGCAAACGCCCTGCGCATTTTTTTCAGTCGCTTTAGTGGGCTTTAGGCGACAATGAACAGACGCGATGGTAACCGACTTCGGTGGACCGAGAAACGAAGCTAGTCACGACAGGATGGATTGATAACTCGGTCACCATGCTCGGGCGTAAATGTGGGCATACTTTATTGCATGGTTAAGTTCAGTCTAGACCCTCCATAGTCTGGTGAGTAAATTCCATTGAAACAGGCGTTCTCTTATATAACACCGATTCCGTTGAATCTTAAGCAACTGACTACCAGGCATTGAAATGCACGCTTGGCAAGATACTTAACATGAGAACAGTGAAAGAATCAGCAGTATTCCACCGGAATAGCAAAATTAAAATTGAACCGATCCACTAGATAACAGAAGTTACACTTTGCTCTGTAATTCCAGGAATGACAATTTTATTGTATTGTATCGAAGCTTTAGCGATTGCATTCTATCCACAATGCCTAGGATAACCGCCTGTCAACTACAGTGTCCCTCTTCTCTAATCAGCCTGGTTGCATAGGTTACCATCCGTGTTGAAACAATTGTCATCATCGTCTCTGTTCATAGCCTGATTGCATCTGTGCGATCCTTGTGGTTTAGAATATGAAACAGAGAGTGGAAGGAATGAGTTATAGTTAATCAAGGTCCCATACACGATGAAAAATCTGTACAGGGAGCTCCATGGGGTATTAAGTTTGTGTGGGTAAAGTATACTACTCACGGTTGCGAGACCTAGAAGTGATGTATCTCGTGAAATTCGATGTCAGCACAGGTGATAACCAAATCGTGCAATAGGTCCCGATCCTGTGTGACACAATATTTGAAGCAGAAAGAGTTAAAACCAGTCCAAAACGGACTGGAAGTTAGAAAACCTCTCGGAGAAAGATAATCACAGACTGATAAACTTGGTCTTAAACTCCGTGTGTCATGCATTGGAGATGAAAATGGTGCTGGAGTTGCAAATTCTGGTGTGAACGACACAACGAACAATCAAGACGGTTCTGTGGATGGACCACAAGAGAATAACTAGGTGCAGGGGTATAACAACTTCACAAACAGAAAAGAAGTTTATTCTGGACTGAAACTCTTGTAACTTGGAGAAACGAATGCTATTTCGTCGAAGTTAGCAGCCGAAAGAAATTCAGTCCGGATGCAAGTGACACGTTTAACAACTACTGACACCATCCGTGCAAAGCACAGCGATTTTTCAGTAAGCGAAATACCGAACAAAACTGCGTGATTCTACGGGGTGTCTTATCGAGCAGCGGCCCAACCGAACTCGCTTTACTACGTAGGGTGGAAGATTTTGATGCATACATTCACATACCGGAGCGGCACCTTATGCCAGCAATGGAAAAAACAGTCATCCAGAAGCCATTTTCGAGAATGATACGCCGTAGTTCATAATTCATAAAAAACAAAATGCTGGCTACTAATTTGCGGCATCAAAACCATGTTGTGGACTGCGCGCAGCCCAGATATAAAGAAGACAGAAAATATGTGGGCATTTCTTGTCAGAAAAAGATACGTTTACTCCACAAAGCATGAATTAGAAGAATTGTGACCAGAGAGTATAATAACATCGACAGACATGATTCGAAATCTTTTGCAGAGTACTAAAGTGGCATCAATGGGTAAAGTCCATTCGGGTTGTAGCAGTTCACTTAAATGAAGTTCTTACAACTATTACCCATACATCTTCGTGCGCCGGTTTTGGTTGCTGCCTTTTGATGCCCCATTTGGATAAAACAGCAGAATGAAGATGAGAATGTCGACAGGAAATTCAAACTGAAGAAAGCGCATTTATATAGACTGAAGTTAAAAAAACAATGAGTAGATGCATGAGCGCCGCTGTTTGCGACACCCAGCCATATCACTCAGTGTTTCTAACGATCGGTGACTATGATCTCTGAGTCCCCAGCAAGGGCACCTAAATGGAACTATGTGACCGAGTTTCTTGGTTGGGGACTTCATACCCTCATACTAGGTCTTAGTTTGACCGTCCTTGATCTTTTTCAACCGCTACCTTCCACGGCAAACATCGCTCACCGTGGCAACCTATCCAGTGGCATGGGTAGCACATGTTCCAACTAGCGTAGTCCATAGAGGTCGATCACTTGCTCCAGTAGGCGATTACGATCACCTGAAACTCTATGCCTCACCTCAGCATTGCTCGTCAAGTTACCCCACCAGGCTCGTGCAATGGTACGTAGACAGCGGTGTTCGAACACCGATAATTTATTTTTATCCTGTTCCCGTAATGGCCAAGTCTTTGCACCGCAGAGTAGTACGGGCCGAACTGCAGCATATACCCTTTACAGACAGCCGGATGTTGCGACGGTGCCACAAATGTTTTAAGTTTGCAACTGCTAACCAAACCTTTTGTATGCGCGCCGAAACTTCATCTGTGATGTTTCCGCCAGGTGAGATATAGCTGCCCAGATAACAAAATTTATCTACTTCCCCAATCAGGGCGAGGTTGGGGGCTTGACCAGCCGAACCTTAGAGCAACATTTGCGAAACGCATGCCGAACATGGACACACTAGCACTCAAACTATACAGAAAAGCTTGCAACTTACCTGGATGTTCACCTAAGAGCACAATTTCGTCTGCACACTCTATATCAGACAGTCTGCCACCCGGGATTAAATCGATGCTACTATCCTCGAACGAGGATAGGGCTGTTTCGAGAATTAAATCCATCACAAAGTCAAACAGAAACGAGAGAGCGGGCAACCCTGTCGAACACCACTTTCCGTGGTGAACTCGGGTGAAAGCGTCGTGGGCTCGGACTCGACTTCAGCGATTATTGTAGAGAGATACTGATATTGAAATAAACTTCTCGGGGACATTCATCAAGGAAAAGCAGTGCCAGAGTTTAGAGCGTTCGATCGAGGAGGATAGAACAGGGGGGGGGGGCGTACGAAAGGAGTGTCTGTATTTTAGGATTTGACGAAGAGTGAAGATGTGGTCGACCAGGTCTAAAACAAGCCTGGTTCTCACGTGTGCACTGTTCGCGTACGGTACACAATCGATGGAGTATGATGCCAGCGAGGAGTTTCGAAGCAACGTTGATTAAACTAATTCCTCTAAGGTTTTTACAAGAGGACCATCATCATTGAAAACCGATGGGGAAAGTCGTCCGGGCCGGAAGCCTTATATCTTTTGACATAGCTTATTTCCGGGTAACCTCTATTTCAGATGGAGGACTGAAGTCAACTGGCAGTATTTGCACAGTTGAACCGGGGGGAGGTCATGTGCTGACGAGGGTCAGCTGAACAGGGCCTTAAAATGTTTTGCCCCTCGATCTAGACGGTATTGCTGAATATGAAACTGTGTGCCGTCGGACTCTTTAATTAACACTTTTTCGCAGTGAAAATTCTGTTTTTCTCCCTCGATATAATACGTTAAAATTCCCCAAAATGGTGATCATCGTGCGTGTAAGAGCGAGGATAATGATAATTCTTGGGGGTGCAATACTTTTTTGCGGGGTATATGCTATCGCGATATGACTACGATTCATTATTTAACGTCCATCTGGTGTGCACTTCCGATCAGTCGGTAAACTAGGTGGACTTCAAAAGTTTGATTCCGGTGATTTTTTACCACTAAATGAAATGAAATCACACACACACACACGCACACATCTACTGCAAACACTCAAGAGAGCGTCCCCATTGTTTGTGCTAGAATGTCTGGATAAAAGAAAAAAGATGAATGCTTTGCTCTTCTGATAGAGAGAATGACACACAGTAAATTTAATATTACTCTCCTGTGGTTTGAATCCCAGGTTTGGAGATAATAAAGAAACAAATGAGTTCACCTTGTTGAAGCAGAGAAGAGTTTAAATCACAGTCACAGATAATTATCAAATGACCATTCCTGTGAGCTGATCAATACGGAATGTTAACAAACCTGTTAAACCAGAAATCACCCAAAATTGGCCGGGCATTCGCCAACGGGGCCAAGCATCCAGTTGACGCAGCAGAAGTCGACGCCAAGATCGATAACCTCCCACGAGAACATGGATTGGAGTAGGCCATCTGACCTCAGAAAGAACGGTGGCGAGTGAATTGGACCGCTGCCCACCACGCCAACAATAAACCAGCAAACTGGGATTTGAACGCAGATGGCTTATTGACGTGCAACTACTACAGTTAGTTGCGTCGGATAACGAACAGGAAGCAAGCTGCTCGCTTAGTTCAAGCAACATCTGACTAATATTGGCACAAACTAGAGCAGCACCTTTCATACGAGCATGCAACAGATCACCTGAATTGTGGGACGAAAAGAGAAAAATGTCACCATTGATCAACATCATTTTAGTAGTAGTGGCAAGAAACTCATGGATATACGCTGCTGATGACCCCTAGGAGAAACGAAACAATTGTACAGGGCTTTAAAGGCTTCTCAATTGCGAGTCCATCGTGAAATAAATTCATCGTTTACAGAAAACAGGAAGTCCGCATAAATGGACATGAAGAATGTGCTAATATAAACCAAGCACACTGGTGGTGTAAGCAATACATACGAGGTTTGTTTTATATTCGCCATGGGTACTAAAATGAAGAAATACGAGAACGCTTTCCAAAATGTCCTCGACTCGTTCACGATACTTCTGTTTTCAAATGATCCTCTATTGTTATGTGAAACAAAAGTAACGTCCAAAAACGAGAAAGAATACGCGATCGGAATTCTACTCCCAGTGAATTTTCCGAATACACACCAGGATTCAAAAAGATGGGAAAAAGTGACACCTTACAAGAGAACCTAATACAACATAAAATACTGTATTGCAGTCGGATCAGAATATATGATCAGTAACCAAGATCAAAAGGTTACACCTCAAAGCGGCACTGAAACAAAGATAGTTCCCTTCAAAGCGAACAGTGATGTTACAAGACTGGCGTCTAATCGGTTCTGATGCTGTATGTTTAAGAAACAGTTATAATGGGTTGTTTCTCCTACTTAGGTAGTTGCGTGACGAATGATGGGTAGCATACTGAAGGAAGTAACCAATCACATTTCGAAGACAGGAGCAGCGTAAGCGGGACTGAAACACCTCTGGTGCCGACGTGATGTTTCTTGGAAACTGCACCAATGTGCGGTCAGTTCTGCTTAATGGTTGAGAGAATTGATTCGCCCGTGGAGGATAATCACCGACTAAGACTCTTCGACTGCGGATGTTTATGTAGTTTGGGGAGAATCGGGTGGAGTGGGCGTATAAGCAATACTAAGGTAGGCTGACAAGTATTTGGGAATGAATCGCTGGAAAATTAGTTATCAGAAAGATTCAAATTTGTAGGCTTCATTGGTCAGGACACGTATAATGCATACCATGCTGTCGTTTACCGCTTCACGCATGATTTGCAGTCGCGGCTCCAGGTTGGAGGAAACCACGTGGAGGTCAACAGAAACGAGGCATGAAAAAATGCACAAAGCGATTAGGTAGAGTAGGTATCTGCCGTCTTGTAAGTTAGGATCCGAAAGACTCGGAAACTGGTTAGTTGGAGAGTTCGAAGCATTTGGCAACTAACCGTCATTTGTCATTTCTTATCAGGTCAGATGTGTGTGCACAGTTAAATTATGTGCTCTGTGTTGACCAGAGCAGGTTACTTTCTTTGTCTATCTTTTTATCATGTCCAAAACCTATTTATCTTGTACTCTCTCACTTACTTAGTTTACATTGTAAGCTTGGCAGCGATCAGTGAAGTTCACCCCACTGAATCTCTCTCACCATACGATGATCGCGCTATCTCGTGTGTGGACGAATCGAGTAACGTGAATCTCAATTGATGTCAAGGAAAACAATCATGATTTAATCCAATCAACTGAGAAGAGACCACGCAAAATATATTGTCGGGAAAAATAAGGCAATTTAAATGTATGACAATAAACAATAAAAAACTTATAGTTTAGCGTTACCTATGTCCTCGCGGTCATCCCCATCATTCTATGGTTATATAAACGCTTTCGTTGATCATTTTTTGGTATGATGTGGTCCACGACTATGCTATGATGTGATAGAATTCGACGGACGTTTACAGAACCATCAGCTTCGTAGCGTACTTTATCATCCTTGTTGCATCATTCATCAATCGAGTCGCATCTTTTCAAAGACTGATTACATTTGTGTGATCCTCGTAGTTCAATGATTGTTTCTACTGAATACTCCTGAGTCACACGGTGTCTAAAAAAAAGCCATCATCTTTTACAGAATCATGGATAAACGTTAGTTATTATCACCACCACGCGCTCCACTCAGTACCAAAGGAAGAAGCTGTGGATGACAGGTTGTTGCCATTTTGGATAGAACGCATTAGTCAATGGAGGATTTACAGAGCGAAATATAATAGAAATGGATCATTTCCAGATAAGCTCCGCCAAAAAATTAACCCCCACCACCCAAAAAATATCAGAAAAAAGAGGATATGAGGTTTGTACTCTTAGTTTTTATTGAAGAGGGTGAAATTATGACGTCATTAAGCATTTGCACGAAAAGGTCCGTTTTTCGGTACCTTTGCCTTGGTAAGATGTCTACATATTGGAAACGATGATTGAGCCGGGAGCGATTGTGTCCATCAAAGTAGCTGCAGTTCGATCTGGCACTGCATACATGAACACCTTTTTAGTTTCCCGGCAGACACCTTCGAAAATCCACCGAGTCGCCCAGCGTGGTATTTACGGCGAAGA
Source organism: Echinostoma caproni (assembly GCA_900618425.1). Lineage (NCBI taxonomy): Eukaryota > Metazoa > Platyhelminthes > Trematoda > Plagiorchiida > Echinostomatidae > Echinostoma > Echinostoma caproni. The sequence goes on from UZAN01043085.1 coordinate 29,055, forward strand.
AAGTTCTTCCAATCAACAGCGGTCGTAAGGCTAATAGATAATTCCTCTAAGCAGAATTTGATTTTTGCCAAAGTTGTGGACCAGCAATAAATGAATAGAATTACTGTCCTAAGCTCCATCCTAGACCGCTGCAGCCAAGTTCCCTTTCGAAGACCGGTTTCTTGCCGATACTGTCGGGCATTAGATCTCCAACAGTTAGAAACAGTTGAAAGTGTTATTTGGTGGCCATTGTTGCACAAACGTTGCTGATGGATCACCCCGTTGTTTTGCAAAAAACGTATTGCCGTCTCCTTGTCATGAAAGAGAGTTGAAAGCGTCAGAAAATTCATTTAAGGTTTTACGTCCGAACGGAGAAAATCTTTGCACAAAATGAGCCTAGATGCGGATAAGGAATTGTTTTCGCGCATGCACTTTTTGCATTAGTGGCGGGGCTTATCTAGAAAAGATTGTTTTCATCAAAAATAGGTAAAGGCTGTGCGCAAAAGGTGAAGGAGTTTAACTTTTCGCGCATGCACTTTTTGCATTAGTAGAGCGGCTTATCTGGAAAAATTCCATAGATGTTAGCTAGTGAATGAGTTCACATTCAGTCCTTCTATTCTAATGAAATACTGCTAGTTCTTTCAATGTATCTTTGTGCCGATTTGACGTATCTTGTCAAGTGTGTCTTTCAATGCCAGAAATATGTAAGCAATTTCATTTAGGTCAAAAGGAATCGGTGTTACTCGAGGGAGCCTGCGCCTCAATGGAATTTACTCATTAGGCTATTGAGGGCCTAAACTAAACCCACTCATACAATGTTATTCCAACATTCGCGCCTCAGCATGGTGACCAATTTATCGATCCATCTTAACGTGATTCGCTTAATTACTCGTCTACCGAGACCACCTTCCGCCGGGTTCGCTAATTCTCGTCTTAAGATCACACGATCAAGAGTCAAAGACAAAGTAGACCGGTGGGGCGGGTTGGGTGGCTGGAACAGTCAAAACCCCACCCCGTCGAAACTATAGTCCTCGCAAAATGTACTCTTGTTTGCCTATGGGGAACAACGAGACAGCAACCATCGCGAGGTGACTGTATCTTGACACGATGCCATGGCTTGTGCACCCCCTGACCCTACGAACCACAAAAGATGGCTTTTGAAAAGGTGAAGACCTTATCATGCATGAAAGGTCAAAGAGTGGAGGTCAGACGAAGTCTAGTCTCCTGGTCCTCCAGGTTGGGGGTTCGACTCGGCTTAGCGTCTCGATCGATAAAATGGTAGAGGAGTAATCGATTCAAATAGATTGGCCTCCATTTCGCCTTATCCGCTGTCTTCCGGGCAGGTTCTTGTTAGAACTAAAGGCTTTGGACGAGAACCTTAATCGTTCTCCTGCTTAGTGGCTGGACACGCTGGCAGTACCCGTCCATCAAAACCCAATGCATACACAAACAAAAAATAATTCCATACTGCATCGGTCGTCGCGCAGGATAATCAGGACCGCGTTGTCTATTACATCGAGCGGGGTGGGTACTGCTCAGATATCCCAACCTTTGTTTAATTCTTTGTCTTCCGTACCTAACCCTAACCCTATCCCTTTACCCCTTCCTCCGACCCGTGATATTCCCTCAGACAACTTGTTCGTCACTCGCCAAAGTTCGTCCCCAAGAAGCCCGGTAAGTAGTTTACCACAACACGGGTTGCAGATTCTTAAGCCTCGTCAAACACAGAACCTGATGGTCAACAAGCGTATCTGGCACGTACAATGGACTCCTTGTGGATTGATGTTTGCTGCGTATCGGAGACTCGAATCCCATAATATGTGTCACTCAAGTGCACCGGGGGTTGTGTTTGAGGTTCTTCCTCCGTACGTTACGACGAAGTCCGTTCAAGAGGCCAGCGCGGGGTGGGCATTGTATTGAATAACATAGCTGAAGCCGCACTACACGATTGGATCCCCGCCAACAGTCGCTTATGTGCGATGCGGCTCCAAGGGTCAATCAGCGTCGGGAAGGGAAGCAACATCACAAGGTATATTATGTTCATCATTTCAGCGTATGCACCGACCAACTGCAGTTCTGACGCACAAAAGGCCAACTTTTATGATAAACTCACCAAACTCATTCGATTGAGTCAAAGTTCCGATATAGTTGTTCTCGCAGGTGATTTTAAAGCTCAATTCGGAAAACTGAGCTCACCGGAAGCTTCCCTAGGCGGTCATTGTGCGCTACCCTTCCAGCGAACAGATAATGGCGATCGATTTATTCAGTTTTGAGCAGATCATTATTTCCTCCTATCTAGTACCAACTTCCGACAGCGCTTAACGGATAGAGACGTGGCGCTCCAATGCAACTGGCACGCCAACTCAGATTGATCACACAGCAGTAAGCTACCGTTGGCGTGGCTCAGTACATAACTGCAGGTCCTTTTGGACCACCTGCGTTGAATCTGATCATGCATTAGTGTTGATGCAGTTCACTCTCCAATTCATTGGTCGCCGAAAACCCCACCAAACTCGACTGTCAGATCATCGCCTATCTGTTCCAGCCGTTCGTGTCCGTTTTGAATCAGAACTATGTCTTGGGATAATCGCAGTGCAGGATGGTAGTGTAGATGAACAATGGGATCAGATTAGACGAGCAGTGCACTCTATGGCGAGGATTGCTTCTGGATCTGAAGCGGCAGACCGACCAAGGCATTGCATATCTGATCAGTCAGTAGCACTATTGGAGAAAAAGCGGCAAATCCCCACCGCTCGGGATAAAGGAAAGGTGGCGTCTGCAACGTCAAATCAAGAAGATCCTCAAGAAAGATCGTGAGAACTCGTGGGCAACAATAGCTCGTGAAATGGAAGTAGCTGCTGCATCAGGGAATGTTACAACTGATACGCAACAGGGAAGATCGGCGAACCCCAGTGAATGGCACAACCTGCGACAAAAGTGGACTAACTATTCACAGTACGGAACAACGGCTTGACCGGTAGACGGAGTACTTCAACGAACAGTTCAGCTGGCCAAGCGCTAACCACACTATCGCGTCTATTGTAGCTGAGGCGCCGTGGGTAGTGTTATGTGAACCTCCTACTGCAGCAGAAGTGCACCTGTGGCGGCGACGTAACGTCTCACTGAAGTTGAAAAGCCGTGCATACTGCGCCACTGTACGGTCAGTTCTGCTGTAGGGTTGTGAGACCTTGAATTTGCAAGCAGAAGACATCCGTGGCCTAGTGGCTTTCGACAATCGATGCTTACGTAGTCTGGCCCAAGCGGGATGGGGTGAGCGGGTTATTAACTTAGAAGTAAGTCGTCGGGTGTTTGGGAATGCGTCAAACAAGAACCCGCTATCGCATCGAATCCAGTTCAATAGGCTCCTTGGTCAGGACACGTGTTGCGTATCTCCGACGGTCGCTTACCGCAGCGCGCCTTATTCGCAGCGGCTGTTGCAGACTGGAAAAAACTACGTGGAAACCAGGCGTGAAGTCATGCATGGAACGAATAGGCAGATTAGGTGTCTCACCTCTTCCGGGTTGGTGTCCAAAGACTCGTAACCGCATGGTTGGAAACACTGAAGGTCATGGCTGCGAACCAGCAACAATGACGACCTTCATGTCACTTTTTATCAGACCAGAATACTTGCAATTGTATGTATGCACAGCTGGACTGTGTACTCTGTGTTGACCATAGAGGTTCGCTTTCTTTTCCGGTCCCTAAAAGTGAGTACAATCCCTATCCTTCTTAAACATTCCTACTTACCTTGTATGCAATATGAGTTTGGCAGCGATCAGTGATGATGGTGGTGAATTGCATTTGTGCGTACGAATTCAACAGATTATAAACACCTGACACGAGAAGCTACCCGTTTACCAGTGGTGATATCCTTCACTGTTGTTAAACTGCATAACCGCAATTGTCTTCGTTAAGTGAGTGTTCTTAGAAAGTACAGTGTAACGAAATAATTTGTTTGACCCTTATCTACCACTGCGAGACTGCACCGTGATGTGGTGTGGTGATCTGCGTGCCACCTTTACCGTGCTAGCTATACAGGATGGCTTTTCACTGCCGCAGATCCAATCATCTTTTGTTTGTGTAATCGAAGTATTCGATTATCGGTGTTTATGTAGTTTAGCCCATGTGGGATGGAGCGAACGGGTTAGTAACGTGGAGGTATACTGTCGTGTGTTTGGGACTCTACCAGAAAGTAATTTCCTAGCACACCGAATTCAGATTAGTAGACTTCGCTGATTAGGTCACGTATTGCGTATGCCCAGCTGTCGTCTGCCGCACCGCGCTTTATTCACTGTAGCCGATCCGGGCTGGAGGAAACCGTGTGGAGTTCAACAGATGACGTGGAGACGAGGTATGGAGAAATGCACACAGCCATTAGGTAGAGCAGGTGTCTCGCGCCTCTGAGTTTGGGGTCCGAAAAGCTCCACAACTAGTTTGGTCGGAGACATTGAAGGATGTGGCAGCGAACCGACAGCAGTGGTGTTCTTGTTGTCATTTCTTATCAACCCAGAAAGCTTGAAACGGTATGTATGCAGAGTTCAATTGTGCACTCTAAGTGTTGACCATAGAGGTTCACTTTCTTCTCCGTTCCACAAAATAGGCCCAATCACTGTCCACTTTACATATTACCACTAACCTTGTATGCATTGTGAATTTGGCAGCGATCAGTGAAGTTCGTTTCACTGTACTTCGCTATACAATGATGATGATTATGATGACTATCGAAAAATCGGTTCACTCCGACAGCGGGGTTTCCATAGACTCGGTTCAATCGCTGATGTGAGGCGGCAGAAGCACCAATCACTTTGTGGGGTTCGTGTGGAATGCGATTGGTTGGATTTACTTGAAGGTACTTCACAAGGTATGATGTTGTGAAGTAATAGTCACATTAGTGAATAGTTTGCGCGCACAAAGAAGCGGTAGTTGGATTCCCACGGCATCCGCGAGTGGATCAAAGGATTCATTGTTGCAAATATAAAAGTGACAAACAGACCGTTAGACTGACGATTACCGATTAAAAGACGAACATAAAAATACTAACGAATTGTTGCAAGCTAGATGTTTCAAACTGTGTAATCTTATGCACCCCTTTCCTCAACCCGGTACTGGAGTAGTGCAATTATAACACTAGTTGATAATACCTGTTTTGAGAGGTATTGTTACAACAAAGAACATTACTCGATTATAGAAGGAAT
>UZAN01043086.1:8665-19068 GCA_900618425.1 Echinostoma caproni
TAACCAACCTTTGGAACTCCCTTCCAGCTGATGTGGTGGAAGAGGTCAATGATAAGATGTCCAAGAGGAAGCTCGACAGCGTCCTGCGACCAATGTGGTATGCAGATCTATCATGAATGAGATCTTCGAGTCTGTGGTGATGAGGCTCATTACGGGAAATTACCCTCTGCCTCTAATTGAAGAACATTGAACATTGAACATCTGCACTATACAGAAGAAAAATGGATGGGAATGACATGAACTTAAATTTGTCTGCAGTGAATGTATGGGAATCATACGAGTCTTGCGTGCCAGCATTTCACATGCATTCGCGAGAGGTTGACGCGGACTAGTTATCTACTCCTTCAGCGGGATTGAAGCGACGCGGCTACTGATGGCCAACCCACGACGAAGCAGCATAAAGTATTTCTTTAAGCGATTAGACAATGAAGGAAAACGGGGAAAATACACCGGTACATGAGTTTGGAAATAATCGACTGTTGAATTCGAACCTGTGGACGTTTACAGACATGGAATGAAAGTGTTCGAAGCTTAGCGGCAATATGCCGAATGTGAGAGGTCTAATGCTCATTAACATCCACAAAACACCCTAGATGTCTGATACAACTTACCCGGGATACGAGTTCAGTGCTAATCGATAACGGATCAGATGAGAAAAAAGAATATTATACCGTTAAGAGACATTCGAAACATTCAGAGGGATTAGGAGTAGAACCAGAAGTAGCGAAATGTTATTGAACGTTGTCCAGGTGGTCAGAAAGAAGAATTGGAGATGGCCGGACATAAAACCAAATCATCAGTGTGTTTGAAGTCAGAAACCAGTAGATAAAAAGTTTATCTATATTGAAAATAAGTATGTGGAAGGTACTGAACCTTGGAGTAGCCTGAAGTGGATTACCAATGGTTTGGACTTCTTCCATCCTAGCCTGGTGTATGGAGTTCTCCCGAAGAACTAATCAGTAAGCCAGGCTTGAAGCTGCTTGAGGTAACCGAAGGTCCCCAAATCACGGAAAACCAGAGAGGAAGGATTAGAATTAAAAGCATATGAGTGTTTCAGAAATATATGGCCTAATGCATTTGCAGAGTCATTCAAATACTTGATAGTTTTATACACAAGTAAGGCAACTTTCTCTCTCTAATGTGCAATATAGCAAGAGCTGCCATCGGAGTCGTTTCATAAATCACAGTGGGTTTCCATTATTAGCATCTCGTCGCGTTTGCCTTTTGCTAAAAACTGGCAATTGGATATTCCCATGTTCTGGCTCGTACAATGGAAGTTCCTCCTTGTTTTTCAGTGCGGTGCGTAATTGATACAGGCGTTTGTTCAAGAATTTTCGTGATTGCCAATGAAAAAATTTCGCAGGTTGCAAAGTTTCCATCAGAAGGTGTCCCTTAAATTGAGTAAGCGTTCCATCAACAGTAAGGTGCACTTACTCTTGGGAAAGCTTGATGATATCAATAATCTCTCTGGTCAGTATACAAACAAGAATGTTGGTGCCATTTTGGTCCAGAAAAGTTAGTTACATCCTGATAACTGAGAATGAAGTTGTGAGACTCGATGACTATGATATCCTCCGAGGTGATTGTTTAGCAAATTTCCTTAACCAATGCGGTTAAGTAACAAAATTCGTAAACCGTAACTGGTGCAGCAATTCTATGCTTTTATTTCATTCTAACACTAAAACACCAATTGTGTTCTCACTCGATACCAGCTCCGTTTCCCTAAACGAGTTTCTTTAAGTTATGCTATTGAATGTTTACGTCACACCAATCACCTTCGCTTGTGATATTGCGGTTTTCACTGACTCATTCTCGTCTCATCTAGTCGCTTGTCTTGAATATCCTTGACGCATTATTGCTAAAGATTTCAACTGTCTCCATACTTCCTGTTTGCTCTCCTTGAACTTGATCTATCTTGTGATCTTTGGCACTCGACCTGATGGATCTTTACTTTGTGAGCAAACTTGACATTTCTATCATCCATAAAAAGCTCCCATTATACTTCTGATCACTGTACGATTATTGCTCAAGATCTACAGTAAAATTAATGTAGTGAATCAACAATCTCAGATGACGCCAATCAAGCGCCTACGCGTTACAGTTTCTGGATAACAAACCACAGTCGTGCGATCCAGACAAAATCTGCATGACGTCAAGACTACATGCATGCCATTGGAGCAAGGCCAAATTTCAAAAGCCCCACCGGTAGGCAATTAAACCCTTATGCGGTGCGTTATGCATGTGAGGTGTGGAAAGTAAACTGGAGTATAAAATGCTTTGAAGGAAAGCAAAATCAATAATGCAAACATAACGAGTCATGTTACACACCGAAAAACGTCAGACAAACACCTACGACTGAAAAATCTGCAGGGGACTTATTAAGTCTAACACCACACTACGCATACACTCACACACGGTGGTAATATCTATCTCTTTTTCACCGAAACCAGCATTCCGGACTCCGTCCGGTAAAACCAAGACTGTCCTTAGTATCAGATCCTGCAATAAATAGTTCGTTTAAATACTAAAAATAAGTCTGTATTTCGCGCATGGTAATCATAGACTTGAGCAAACCACAGTGACCAATGTGCCTCGCAATTGACCTTTCTCAGAAAGGACAAGTTTCGTGCGAACAAACGAGGCAGTAATAGGAAGTGGCATCGTGACACTCGTCCATATTGTTGTCATAATGCTCTGTGGTGACTGTATGGTCTACTATCATTAGAAATGTGAAGTAACTAAGGTGTCATTCTTGTCAGCGATCATCACCAATGTGTGCAATTTTATTGAGATTCGAACCTGAGAACGCAGGGCTATTAGTTCCAATTTTTTGGTTTATATCTTTTGGATCACAGTCAGACAAATGCTGACTGAGAAGGTTTCCATTCCGAAAGTTAATCACCCAACATGTGATATTATCCGTCACGACGATCATTCCGAGTTGAAATAAAATTATGATACTATTTCATGAATGTGCTTATTAAGGTCAGCAATATATCCGTGGTATTTATGTTACTCGTCTACGGTTCATGTGTTGCTTAGTTAACACCTGTTTGAGGAACTGTGAATTTTTTAGAGTCAAAAATGACCAAGGACTCCAAAATGTATTTGTCGTTCATCCGACAAGCGACAGTGGAAATTGACCACTCGTTGTATGTTTCAATGTATTAAATGAATTAGGCTGCTTCCGATTCGGATGCGCTATAAGCGATTCGGGACGACGATTACTATATTGCTTGTGTAATAGTCGGAGTAAACGCGTATCACAAGTGAAACACAGAATCGTACTGGTGATCGTGTGCCAAGGTATCACCGTCACCTAGACGCAGCAAGAAGGTGAATGGTCCCATTTATTGAAAAGAATCGATGGGATTAAATAATTTATATAAAGCAATGTCATTGGTTCAAGACATCCGGACCATTCGCCCTCCTGTATTCTCTCCGCCACATGGCTTCTGTTTGAACCACACGGCTCCTGATTGGTTGATACCATTGGTCTGTGGTTCGCCGTCCTGAAACTCTAGTGCGTAGCATCTTAACAGGCATTACCTCTGAGGCTTGGATTACCACAGCTTGCTGCATAAAGTTTCCTCTAGGCTAGCACTACTGTAAGTGATTGGATGATAAGATGGTAGTAACTAAATAAGTGAATTAAGATAAAAATGATGATATTTGAAATAATTTCGGATGTCGCTTAAGAGCTAAACAATCAATATTGTTTCACGGGTGTGTATTTGATTTATGACTTATGACAGCAAGAACAATTGATGTAGATGACCCCACCGGCTTCAGTTTTCCTACTGCTGGGAGGTGTCCGGTCGGTTCAGATTTAAGCCATCAGTGTGGACGCAAGCTAGCGCAGTTCGGAAATGAAAATTTCAGGTGAAGAAGAGCTACAGAGATCTACNTGGCGATGACAAGATTGGTGAATAAATAAATATACCTTGACCAAACTCAGACCCGAGTCACCAGCAGGTGTGACATGGTGGATGTTTAATTTCCTACTGCATAGCAGGCCAGTAGACAGTTGTTGTTGTTGTTGTTATTGCTTATATACAACCGTTTCCGCCACACAATGACGATCAGTCAATTTATTACTCTGGGGTGAGCTTACATTGATCTTATCACCAGGGTCGAGTGCCGGCTGGACTCACGGCCATCTCTACCGAGTCGTCTTGACGACTGATGCGGAGATTCCTTCCCCATGTTACATTAGTGTTTCTCATATGAGTCTCTATGCCTAGTCCGATTCAGTGCATCCCCTTCCATTCAACACCAAAACACATTGGGGTCATCAAAAGGGATGGAGTTTGATGAACTCACTTGAATTTGTCACGATATATTCAATGTGCAGATTAGTTATACCATCCGGCCACGTTTAACCTTCCCAACAATGGATAAAGATTATTCAATGTCAGATGCAAGCAGACAAAAATGTTTAGACACAATGTCAAAATGACCAGGCACGATTGAAACGATCGTGGATATTAAACTGAACCAAAAGGTGATCAGCTACGGGGAACGAATATACAATCTTTCGTGGTTAACCATTTCTCTCGGATCTTTTATTCAGTTGTTTTCCGTTGACGGTATCTATAGGACACGTTTCATTTCTTCGATCGATTTCCTGTTCCAAGACATACACAAACACGCCCACGCGCGTAAGCACGCACGCATACAACAGTTCACCTCGTCGTGGCCAACTGACCGAATCTGACGACTCCCTCTTATAGACCGATTCACTCCGATCTTGTCAGCTTTCGTTCGTGTTTCTCGTGCATTGTTCACCCATGAACCGACGAAGCTGGGAGCTGGTAGGCGGCCCAGCGGTTTCAGACGCGTGTTTTTGCCTTTGTGCGAGATTGTACCTGCGCCTTGTCCAGACCCCTCTTTGTCTCGCTCAGAACCAAGCGGTTCAGCTCAGTCACGTGCTGTTTTCTTTTCATTGTTCCACAAACGCCATTCGCATTGGAGCATACATTGGATCACCTACCATGACTATAGTACGGTATCTACCTAGACTATTTATTTCCGATCACTGGAATTCAAAACATTTTACCATACCATTTGGTTCGTAAGGTATGATTCGGGAACTTGCCTCGTTGACCAATTTTGCATATCCACACCGAGGGCATGTTGCGTTTAAGTAATGACACATTGCCCAAACTAATTATAACAATAATTTTCCTCGATTCGGAATTTAACTACCGATGGCTACAGACACTGAAAGATATACCTGAGTGTCGTAAACAGTGGCATTCGTGCATCTTCTCAAGTTCTCTGCAACATTAGTCCACTGAAATTCTAAATTTTCTCTTTGATCCTACTTTTGACCCTTTCTTTCTCCTAATGTTCATCCAAATGGGCAACCAAATGACAGCAGCCAAAACTGGCACATGCTAGTGTATGGTTAATGATTGTACAAAGTGAAATTGAAACTGAAATTCAACCATTCGCACAGGTGAGTCAGTGCGAAAGTATTACAATTGCTACTATTCTGAAGGTAGAAGAAAATCGTCATCGCCGTATTTTGCTACGAAAGCAACAGGATGGAAAAAAATATTGAACAACTTTCATAAAATAAATATGCATTTTTCCATAGTATTTGTTCTTTCTATCTTTCGGAGTTCTATCTCATCCGCAGTTAGCAAGATCTTTCAACGCGAAAAAGCCAGTTAGCAAACCTCCAAGAAGAGTTTTGCGTTGGCCTATATTAGTGGATATTGTAGTCGGTATATAAGGCAAATTTCATCATTATGACTATCCGTTTACCGAACGGGCTTAGAAAAATGGTACGTGTATCTTAGACGAGTCAAACGTTGGCCCCTGTCGTCATCGCTTAAACTTTTTCCATTTCGAATTTCCCACATGACACATCGTTCCAAAACTGATTCTCCTGTGATGATTCTCTACCAACACTTAAGCAGCATCGAATTCAGTGATTATCCGCCGCCTATGCCGGCCCGAAGATCGCACGACTGATCGGGTTCAATTATCGATCGGTCGGATAGTTCAGTTGCAACAAGGGACCTGGTGCTTGCCGAGATAACTCGAGTGAGTCTTAGGCAGGCCCAGTGAACCTCGACTGCACATCAGGCGTGCCTTCACCACACGGATGGATTACACGTGACAACAAGAGCATCACGAAGATCACAGGTCAATGTGAAACGACGGAGCAATCTCACTATCGTACTATTCACATAGCAACATGACATCTTAAATTCATATTGTGACATCTCAAATTGATATTCGGACATTTTAAATTGATGCTGTGACATCCTAAATTGAAAAAGGTATATAGTATATCTATGCCTACCGACACCCGGACAAAAAAACGTGAACACCTTACCCAGGCCACGAAAACGGTATACAGGTCATTCAACCACCCAATCAAACCTGTGAGCGTGCGGAATGAGTTCACCCAATCAAATGATATTGCATTTTTCCGCGGTAACATAAACTGAACAGAGTACCATGATTGATAACATAGAATTGTTCACTCTGACTATTGTTTACCCAATCAAAAACTTTTTTCAGATTATCAGAATGCTATAAACGACGTGCAATCTCTAGACGGCTGAACACATCAACTCAACTACACTGTATCCTAGAAACGATTTTCATATATTTTAAACTCATTTAAGCAAGCAGATTGTATTAACAGGAGTGGAAAAAAACTCAAATCACGAATCGTAAGCGAAACACGGAAGCGTACTGTTATTCGTATGTCGAAATCTCCAGTCACCGAGACGCCATTAGAAAGTGACAGAAGTAGCGGTTCCATTCGTTGAAATAAATCAACAGAATTAAATAATTTGCACAATTAAACGGCACTGGTGAGATAGATCCTTACCAATCCCCCGGGCTTGTAGTCTCGGCGTCACATAGCTTTGGTTTGAACCACATAGCTCCTGATCGATCGATAGTACTGGTTTGTGATTTGTCGACCAAAAACTGTGACATGTAGTCCTCGGCTAGTGTTATCTCGGGGACTTGGATCATGACACAGGTACAGCACCTTAATGGATCGATGAAAATGTTTGACTGGAACTTAATGAATTTTCTTATCGAATTTTGAGAACAGTCTTGGGATGGTTTTGCGCACCCTCACGATAGCTTCTGCCTTAGAAACACTCAGTTATTCATTGTTTTATGGTAAATTTGTCCCTTTTATCGCAGTTTAATAAACTAAATATTTATTTGACCGAACTAACTGCACCAGTTCGTATAGAACAACATTATAGTTCGTTGCTTTATCCGGGTGCTGCGCATAAGGAGTTAACTAACTGACTGAATTATGAACGATATATAAACTCCGCAAACTATCCCGCATTGGGTTGTAAATGAGTAACATCTATCAAACCGGCCACACTGACGGCATTCTACTGATCTGGCATTTATGTTTGGCCTCGGAATTTAGCGGAAGTTCTGCGGTGAGTTGAACATCCGAGATTTCACTAGACAAGCGCCTACGTGTCCCAGTTTCCGGACATTTGGTCATGGGCCAACAGTATCGATCACTCGACAGTCATACAGTTCAAACAGAAACCGCGTGACCCGAAGAACGCGAAAGGCGATTGGCTGATATCCGTTTGACAGATAATATTTTTTATTTACATATCATTTAATCCACTGATTTCTTTCAATGAATGAACTGCTACTTCTGTGACCTATTTCCTGCGTCTCGGTGACGGGAGGTCTCAGCGTACAACTGCTAGTACGATTCTGTGCCTCAACCGAAACCGTGATTTGTGGTCCGCCATTTGTACCTACTTCGATTACTACAGATTCCGGACAATGATTTATCGAGGAGCTTCAGGTAGTTTATTCAGATCCGGTCATTTAACTGCATGTCTGTCGTGCAAATAATGATGCTAGATGGTAGAAGAAATGCTTAAAAGTCTATCTTCTCGATGTGACGGAGATCGCGAAGTGTCACAGATCGACAATGTTTTGTTGCCAGGTCAACGGTTTGAGCGTGTCCGCCTAGTTTTAGACAATCTCCGTCGGGCGAGAAAACAGTTCACTGCAAGTTGATTAATCATTCTCCTTCTCAGCCGAATCACTTAACGAGACCAACACCTGATTCTGCATATATGTAGTAGTTTTAGTATGCACCGATCACGAAACACGAACCACGAATTACAAATCACGGACTGGATCACACTCGTACCAGCACGACAGTATCCCATGTAACCGAGACGCGAGAAAAATGCAACAGGAATAGTAGTTCATTTATTGAAAGAAATCAGGGGGATTAAATAATATGTACAAAACTAACTCACTGGTCATCCAAGCCTCTGCCAATCGCGTGCTAGTATTTCTGGCATTGTTGTTCAGCTTCTGTCTGGGCCGCACAGTTTCTGATTGGTTGGTACAATCGACCTATGGTTTGTAGTCCAGAAGCTGTGACACGTACGCGCTTTGCTGACGTCACCCGGGAAGCCTAATTCATTACAGCTGGCCGAAAACTGTAACGTGTCGGTCCGTGGTATGCGTCATCTTGTAGGCTAGGATGGCCACAGTAACATTGGCACTGGTGAAGCAAAGAAGTGTCTTGTAGAAGTTCACTGGTATAGGGATATTTTAAGTTGGTTTCATCGCATTTGTTCTTGCTTGCATGCTTATTTTTGCATTAAATTTGGGTTTGTTTACCGCTAGAAAATATTCTGTTTTTGATTTCATATCTTCTAACTTTAAGAACTTGTTTTCTTATGGACCCCAATTACCATGTCACCATTAGTGGTTTTCACTCTTCTGACAATTTGAGTTGGGGTGCGAAGCAGCATATATCGCAGTGATCACCAACCTAAACCAGCTAGTTGAACACCCTCGCACGTGGCCCTGATCGAGGTGATGGTAGTCGTCATGCTTCCATTACTTTTATCTTCTAAGACCTCTTTCTCTGCTTGGATCATCGAACCACAGCGTTGTTTCATGCTCAATTAAATTCACTCATCTCGATTCTCCACCTAACTAGAGACGCGCATTTTAGAGCTACAATTTAGCTTATTGGGGCAGTTTTGAGGAGTTTCTCGCTCCCTGACCTAGTGTTATAAATTCACAAGACGCTGGCGGGACGAGGATAGTTATTTATTATGAATAACGGTCGGGGTATCGGTAAATTTGCATACATACAACAAAATGTCTCATTTGCAACGAGTCTTCAGAATTCCCACACGCACACACACACACCAGTAGTTCAGGTCAGGTTGTACAGGACGGTAAAGGTTTTCGCCAACCGAGCGTCCAGATTCTTGTTCCAGCCGGAACCAACGTTCTTACGGAGCTTCGACTTCTTGTCGATCGTTTGACCACAACCGATTTCTTCGTCCGGAACAGCCTCCTTTTTTCGGGTCCGTATATGCAATAAAAGGTTATTCGAAAATAGGCAGCATGGAACACCTACTGTCAATAGTAGGCACCTTACAAAATCTCTGGATAGAGGCTGATCCAGACTCCATCTAGTTGCCTTTTGAACTGATCGACTGTCCTACAGTAGTAAAGATGGTAGTTGGTTCCACTCCTCTATCATTCTACTCGTGAAGAAGTTNCAGCGTGAGTCGGCTCCTGGGCTTCATTAGCTTCAAATGATGCCTCCTCGTTTACTCGAGCGGTGCTCGGGTGAACAAGATGTCCCCCTCTAACCCTGTCATTCCCTTCGTTATTTTGAAGGTCTCAATAAGTTCGCCTCTCAAGCGTCTCCTCTACATGGAGAAAAGCCCTTGAGTTTCTAACCTCTCCTTATATGATTTACCCTCCTTTCCGCCATCATCCTAGTGGGTAACCGTTGCACCCTCTCAATGCAATGATACCTTTCCTCAAGTAAGGCACCCAAGCCTGCACGCAGTATTCTAACTGCGGTCTATGGCCTTATTAGAGGTACGAAAACCTCAGCTTTCCTTGACGATAGGGTCGCCTTAAGCTGGAACAACTGCCCTCTCGCTTTTAGTGCAGCGGGTAGGCATTGATCACTGGACTTGAAGTCCTCGCGAACCAAAATTCCCAGGTCCATCATTCGGTCTACGCGAGCGAATACCGTCGGTTCAGTGGTCGTAGCCACGCAAACCGGAAGCCCTACGGTGTTTAGAACATGACACTTGGTAGCGTTTAGCTCCAAGCCGTACTTCTGTGTCCACCGGACAACCTTAGCCAGATCAGCTTCTAGTTGATCTACAGGTCCTGAGTTCAGTAGTTTTACGTCGTCGGCAAAGATCAAGGCAGGAACCGCTAGTTCATGGACCAAGTCATTTATAAACAGCAGAAAGAGTATCAGGCTTAGCACTGAGCCCTGAAGTATTTCACTAGATACGCTGCCAATGTTGGACAAAGCTTCTCCCACCCGAACACTATAGGTCCGATTGGTGGGAGAAGCTTTGTCCAACATTGGCAGCGTATCTAGT
>UZAN01043087.1:19259-32003 GCA_900618425.1 Echinostoma caproni
AGAAAACAAAGGGACGTGTAGTAAGTTGTCAAAAGAGCCAATTCTCGAAAGCTTGTGAATTATGGAGCTGCCAGACCGACTTTATTCCGGGGTCTGAATTGATTCCGTGTGTTGCTGATTGCGGTAATACTGTCTAGGAACTAGACCCGACACTTTTCTATCCCCAACACACACTTTATTCACGCATACCTTTGCCTATGGATGAGACAAAAAATCAAATTGTCTGCATGCTCTCATGCATCTTTTTTCCTAAGATTTTACTTCAGCCCCTATCAGAGTAGAATAAGCCTGGGACGTGGTTGGATCAGCAGAGGTGATCCAAATCTCTAGAGGAGTATAAGACTGACTTGATGGAGGACTGGAAAAGTATGCCCCATGAAACCATCAAACTGTGGATAGCGAGCACGACGGGTCAATCTTATTGCGTCATCAAACCTAACAGGAGATGTCTTTTGGGTGAACGGTGAGTAGAATTTAAAGCAATTCGTTCTTGACTCATACGACCCAGTTCGGTCGATAATTCGCATTGCGGATAAGAACGGACAAGGTTGAAACAGCTGTACAGTACTTCCTCACTTTCTATTTGACGTTCCATTTTCTTTCTTTATGATGGAATTATTCGTATGATCACAAAGTAGACCTTTTTACTGAAAATTGTTCACTTGATAAAAACGCTCCTTCAACATTCTAACATTTGTGGTCAAACACTAACCGATTTCTTTCCGCCTTATTTGATTAGGAAAGACGTACTCAGTTGACACAGTGTCACGAACGCATGAAAATCAATGAAGTTCCTTGTGAAGAGTTTGTGAAAGCTTGGAACCGATACGAGAGGCGAAAAAATCAAAAACCGCTCCCAATCTGGGAAGAGGTGAGCTTCGAAAGGATTTGTTCGGGGTCTGTTCTACCTATTCAATAGTGTTTCTTGGGGACAACTTATGTCGCGTGGTCGTTTGTTTCTGTAAGAAGACTTGACACCCACGAATACTCTACACTATGAACACGTAGAGGCCGAATGCTCAACCTATACGGTGTTGAGTTGGAATTAAGTGACACAGGACTACGAACGATAACGCGAACTATATGTAAATAGTCCAACCATAGATGAACTTGTTCCCTGGGTTTGAACTTAGCGGGCATCGGTGGGGAAGAGCCAAAACAAGGACAATGTGGTTTTGATCAAAATTTTAACAAAAATAGATGAACAAATAAGAAGGAAAGATGTATTCTTCGAATGTTTTTTCTTTGTGTGGTGGGGGGTTAGCGCAAAATATCATTCTAACTTGATATATTCACTCGCCCAAGATATAGACTTTAGATCGTTTAACTCGGATACGAAGCGTTTCGACTCCCAACCAAAAACATTAGCTGTTCGAGTTTTTATAGGGGCACAAGAGGCACTCACTGATGACGAAGCTCAACAAGGACGAAACAGTTGTCCAGTGCGTTTTGTCGGTCAACATACAACAAACTGCCGAATAAAGATGTCCTATCGGGTTATTCACACGAAACGGATTTGCTCACAACTTCATTAAATGAACTGTGTTTCAAAAATGTAAGGAACAGCAAAGAGAGGATAGGAGCCGGTTCGCCACACACCACGGATACGACGGAAATCACAGAACGATTTCAGAGACGATCGCCTGTAGATGGAGAGCCATTTCGAAGCGAAAGAAGGATAACAGTAACATTTTTTACCGTGCCAAAATCAAGAACAAGAGATTGCCCGAAACATCATATCGAACAAGCTGAACGAACCTTATCAACAAAGGCTAGTGAACACCAATCGGCAGTCAAGAGACATGCTCATTCACACTTTCCTCATCCTGGAAGGGAAAGAACACTTGGATCCACAAGAGAAGTATCGATCAAGTTCAGCCAATACGAGGGGGAGAATTTCTCGGTTCATTATTTGAACAACCCAAAGAGTGAGTAACCTGAATCCGATCGTGCGTGTCATGTCAAACCAAGCGTATGCTTCATGCACCCCGAGAGGTGAATATTCAGCCGACCCAACTTAAGGTTCAAATGACAACAAAAAAAGAAGTCACGTTGAGACTTGATAACGGAATTCACTCAATACGAAAGAACAATCCTTCTCCATGCGGATTCGACGACCAACTGGGATGAGAACAGATCGAGGTCACCGACACTGAACCTATATAAGAAACAGAACACCACCATATCGCAGGTGCTGAAGAATTCACCTCGACTGGTGTTGAAACGTTCCCGAACAAATTGCCAAACCAGTCAAAAATAAATAAACTTACGCATTATGGCAGCTGCCCTGCAATTTTCTGTAGACATAATTGAGTACAACAGTGCACGGTAATTGTGCCTGTTAAGCTGTTCTGATACCGAAAAACGTACGCAGCAAATTGTAAAATTGATACTTTCGAAAGCGATTTGTATTTGATTTCGAACGAAGTGACTTGCACTTCAGGATGCAAAAATTACAAAAGATATTTTAAAACACTGTGTGCTGAGTGACCTACACGATCGATAATTGTGGATCCTATTATGCATACTACCTTATAAAATAAATTATTTTGTAGAGTATTAAATTACACCCTAGCCCTAGTAGCTCGTGTCGCTTTTTTAGGCAAATTCGGTCAAATTTAACCAATGGCTATGTCTTCTCCTGTCTCTCCTCGCTCTGTATGCCCATTTCTGTTACAAAAGTATGTCTATGAAGACAATTGGACGACAGCAGACGAGCGACCCAATGCCTATCTACCTCAACTGGTATCCGCCACCACTCCACCAAACACGGAAGGACTAGAGCAAAGAGCTCTGGTTTTGCATGCCACTCATGGCCCCATTCCTTTTGGTGCGCATGCGCCATTCCACCCAACTGGCCCCAGTGCCAATATGCGTCATTTTCGTAAACCAAAACTACCCGAACTTGAGGCAACAGTTGCGCAAAAATGAGATTCACCTACGTCAGTGATCCCCGTTGGAGTTTTACGAATAACTGTATTGCACCTTTCATTCCCTGTAATTGATTTTTTGTTTTGTTTTAATTGAGCACAACAAATTTGTACTCAGAGTGTGTTCGTGCTGTACTCACTCACCCCATCACAAGCAATCCGCTTTTGAAAACTAATGAATTTTCTTGTACTTAGGCCACTGGCATTCGCACCCACATCTAATCATGATCAGGTGTATTAGCCACCAGTTGTAAGTAATTGAAAGAAAAACGGAAAGAAGGATCGGAAATGTTCTTAATTCAAATAAATGACATGATTGGAAGTCTCATTGCGGTGAGATCCTCAACATTCTGATGAAACACATTATTTACTTCTCAATCCAACACATTTTTACGGGTTAGGCTAACCTCACGCTTGTCTTATGTCAATTTTTTCCAACGCGTATTTCACAGTCCGAAGCAGTCAGGTGAAGTGACAGAAATATGACAGCTCGAGGAAATTAAAGAGACCATAGTGCGATTTTCCGAACTCATTTTATCATAAAGATCCCCCATATACCTCGGGGACTCAGACGAAAACAACTGCGAGTGTTGGAAAGGGGTAGACGAACTTGAAACGTATTTGCCCAGAAAAAATGTTGGAACCATAAAGTTGAATTGAAGGGATGAGAAAAAGTGGGCGCGTACATATCAAAATGAAACGAGTGGATTTATGATATTTATCGGACCACTGGGTTAGCGTTAACTCAAAATTGGATTTCGGGGATATGTAGCTTGGGGTGATTGAGAGATATTAGAACTGACAAGATTCGGGAAAAAGGACCGAAACATAGTAGTTGATGTTTGGTAGAAATTGCGAAGCAGAGATGAAATAACCAAATCGCTTGGGGGTGAACAACGCAACGCGCGCGCATTTGGGCAAGCACAAACCGACTGAATTTCAACAATGAAACAAGACCTAAACTAAGTATCAGGAAACAGTTTCCCCGGGAGCAAAAGATACGACGAACACCGATATATATATATATATATATATGAGACAAGGAAATTGAGTGAATGCAACAGCAATATTCTGCCATAACAACTAGCTATCAGCTACATTGATGCCGAACGCGACCTGCAGTGAGATTGCTCCATCGTTTACCATCGTCTATCCCTCTCACCCGTGACCTTAAACAAGTAAATTCTCTCTGACTCTTTCTGTGATCTGATTAGATCATATTCCGCGATCTGCGGCCCCTCCTCGGACACTTGTGAATGCTGCAGTCATGCGGAGTGGAATTTGGTCTACTTCCCCTCTCCTCTTTGACCATGTCCAACAAAAGTTCATATATCACATCAATGAACTATAGACCTATAACCCGTCTATCAGTTAATTTAAACTTTCACTGTGATCACTATTTTAAAAACAAACCGAGAACAAACATTAGCTTTGTGTATCTACAAGAAACGCCAAAAATACTTGAATAAAAAGACACCAGCGAAGTTCTTGAGGCGTGAGATTTTTCGGACAGTTCAACGAACAGTTATCGGTCGTTGTCTAGACCGGCCGTAAAATGTTTGTCTGGATCGAATAACAAGTGAAACTACGCCTAGCCAACTAGAACCGACTTTGATCATGCTGTCATCCAATGTGATTTTGATCTCCTATTCACCCCGTCCCGATTCTACCCCTTAGCCCTTGTCGGCACAAGTGATCGACCTATCTAGTTGAAATCTCTGACCTCGGATTTTATACTGTTGATTCCTTTGTCTCTTCCTCATCAAGAAAAAGGTGAATTTTTGTAAGAACCTCGCTTTTTTGTATTTCCTCCAATCTCAGTCTACAGAATGATGTCCGCCTTTTCACTCGTTAGATATTCCTTGTGACAAAAATATACGACTCCTCAATATTCTCCTCCTAAACTCTGTAACGGAATCATATCTAGTCAGAAAGGTAGAATACACGATACGATACGATATGTCAAATTTTAGAATAAAACCACGAACTGTTAAGTGGAATATAAAAAATCAAGAGGATGAATGAGTATGGACCATTTGATTCAGATACAAGCTAATTAGTTCGATCTTTAAGTTCGCTGACGGAAAAAGTTCACGAAACCCGGAATAACGTAAATCCGGTCCGCCTGAGCATGTAAGGTACCCTGATTGTTTAACCTTCCCAACGATCTCCATCCACGTTATTTGCACTTGTACATCGATTTTTCTCTGCGTACTGTCACACGGAAGGAGACTTGGGTTTCTATAAGGACGACAAATATGTAGTCCACAAAAATTTGATTGAATTCCCGTATGAAATTACCAGATAATGCCAAAGACTGAGAAAAGTCGTACAACTTTCCGGGAACGCTGAGCGATTAGCACCTAAAAAAGCAAATGGGTCCAACAAGTTTCAGAACCATCATTGCCGGTTTGGTTTCCACGACGTAAACATCAAAATACAAAATCGAGCACGCTACATTCTCGCTCGCTCCACCCACTCGCGAAGCAAACAGGTACTCATTAGGTGTACCAGCATTCGCGGACTGAACCGCAACATTGACTCTGTATACCCATATTTTCATTCTACCTCTCGCTTTTTTGATCGCTACACAAACCTTCCCACTGTCAGACACTACCCATCTTTGTGTCCCCACACACACTTTCCACTCCTCCTTTCTACACCTGGCGCCTTTATGCGCCAATCAGTCACTGCCTCCAGCATGCCAAATATTGAATTGTCCAATCGCGAACCTCAGCTAATGTGGCTGAAGCTCCGACTTCCTTCTTTCAACCATTACTTTTGTGCTCTGCATTATTCCCCTCAATACTGGCATTTTCTCCGTCTCTTATTTATCTTGGAACAGTGAACACTCGTTTGCAACCGATCTCAACTACCATGTGATCATTTTGGGAGAATTCGACGTCTATAATCAGTTGACACACTCATCTGCTACTCCTTGGGGCGTGAAGCCAAACATTTCGTCTTCGTGAACAATCTGAGACAGCTAGCTGACCTCCCCACACGAGTCCCTGATTGAGCTGGTGACCATACCCATACCCTCGTTTAGTTCTCACTTCGGTCCCTGTTTTCTTCTCAAATATCTGTACTCTTCCTCCACTTGGCTCATCGGATTATTACATTGTTTGTTGCTCTACTAAGTTTATCAGCCCCGATCCGCCGCCCACCTCGAGACACATTTGAGCTTTACAACTGAACCAACTAGGACGGTTTTAGTGACTTCCTGGCTTCTTACCCTTGGAACGATTGGTGTTCCGCTTCGGACGTGTCCAACCTCACTGACACTGTTCTTCAAGATTTACATCTTTTTACTCCACACTTTTCCAAACCCAGCAAACCCAAATCCCTCGAGTGATTTAACCAGGCGTGTGATCGTGCTGTCGGCCTTCCGTTGCTGCTGGTCACCTTTTATATCTCAGCTTGCTTCTTGTAGTGCGCGCAAGGTTGGCTTTTTATTCTATGCCACAGGTTTCTTCACCCCAACTCTTCCTCCATTGTAAAAACCCCAAATCCACCCTGCTCTTGAATATTGTAGTCACGTATGAGGTGGGGCTTTATTTTTCTTCTCTTTGCCTTCTTGACCGTATTCAAATGTAATTCGGCCGATTGATGATCCTTCTCCAACCTACAATTTGCAGTCCCTAACCCATGGTCAGGCAGTTGTTTCACTGTCTTCTCTACCGTTGTTAATTTGGTTTTGATCTTCGGAGCTTATCTATGCAGTGCCTCTTCCTGTAACTTTTACCCGCCAACCCCGTACAACGAGATTTAGTCAGTTTTGTCAGAATTCGTTCACCAGATGCCATACTACCCTACCCCAATCTGCTTTGTCCCTGAACTGCCAAGTTAAGGAACACCCTCCCTTTTTCTTTCTTTCTCTTAACTTGCAACCTTGCACACTTTGAAGGTAAAATGAACAAGGAGTTTACGTGAACGTTCCCCCAATCTCACTTTTACAGTATACTCTTCGACTACGACGATTTACCCTTTAAATGTAATTTCGGTGACTGGAAAGTTCCGCTGGCATAGTGTCACAAAATAATAAAATGACACCAGGCGTCAGGTGATGGTTCAGGGAGTCTTCTCGATCAACGGCCAAACTGAGCTTGTTATAATCGAGAGCATACAATATTCCGGTGGGTATATTCCTACACTGGAACTGCTTGTAGTTCCGCTACCGACCAGAATGACGCTTTCTGTTCCTTATATGCCGGCTGTTATTTCGTGGGACTAAAGTCATGCAGTGACCAGCCTGCATTTTAAATATAAACCCATCACTCAACATTCAAACATAAATGTTCATCCAGTGTAGAAGCTACATCGGATTGATTCGACCTTACTAATCCAAGAGTTCATTATAAACTGCCCTGAAGTGAGTATATGCAAAGATTCTAAGAAATGTGCCGAGGGAATGTACTGACGACACGAAAATGAATGGCGATGATTTCTCCTTTATTACACACAAGTGTGTGATGAACAGCAGATGAAGCGGATCCCATAGTCACGAAGACCTGATAACCGGCAACCTAAGCCCCGGGACTTGGAGTAGCGAATCATATAAGGTCCCGTTTCTGGCCTCTCTGAGTTAAGATCATGTGTAATAATTATATATATAGCGGCACCGATCAAACCGCTGCAGCATATACTCCACGGAAGGGTGCAAGACTTCCGGGAAGCCATATAGCAGCTCTAAAATCCGGGACTATAGTGATGACGCCAAGACCCGACCGTATAAACTGTGCACTGCTCTGAAGGAAACGGCTGGTACACCAGACCATCAGCAGCGGTGAAACGAACATACTGCACAGTATCCCTGCTAACTTATTCCGAACTGAAGACGCGCTCATAGCATCAGGTCTTCGTGTCAAGTGTTTCTTCAGATTAGGACGCAGGCTCCAGCCTGAGTGAGGTACTACAGCCGCTGAGCAGCACACAGGAAGCAGGGAATATTCTTTAGAGTCAACTGCATTAAACGGACTTCCGTGAGACTACGAGACGTGTCGTCAGACGATCCTCTGCATATGAACAAGGTGCCACCAGCGCACTGTCAATCACAAGGCTTTTCCCAATCAATGATAAAATTTTCCAGACCACTTAGAAGCGTTCTTCAACATTTCATGTGCGATAAAATTGAAGAGGAACGACGAAGAGAGCCCTATCTGATTTTGCCAACGCAGGTCCCTGCTCAACCAAAAGTACAATTGCAATGACCTCAAAAAAAAACAATACTTCTGGGGCAGGCTTCAGATCGTTGATCAACAACACGCATGACGTAACTAGAGCAGCTGACACAATATGGATATTTGATCGGGTGCAGCCGCAACCTAATTGGAACCCTGTCTGTTACTAGGAGATACTTCGTATCTTGAAGGAGTTAAACAGCGAAATATTACGGAGGCCAGCAGACTGTGGACTATCGCAGTTAAACTTACTCTAGTGTTTTCCGCAGTCGTTGTGTGATCCTTCTTGAAAAAGGAACGGTCAGTAATTCGAACCCGGACGAAGCGACATGCTCCTTTCACCAGTTGAGTAGTAAGTCAGTAATATCACCCACCAGGAAGTTTCCCACCACCTTGGAAAGAACGGAGGCCCATTCGATGCCACTGTAATTCCTTTTTTCAGTGTGAATACAAGTCTTGACTTCAAGTTCTATTGTACAATTTAAAAAAGTGCGAAGGGACTGAGGCCGGAACCGCCAGGGTAACTTTGCTAGCACTCGACTAACTGAACCGTTGACAAATTATTGAAAATCGGTTCTCGTTGCTCGGGTGAACTGAATTTCATTTCGCCTGTTCGCCGAGCTTGTCCATTTTTTTTACAAACGTTTCATCACCAGCCGAGGTGACATCATCAATGCTTGAGAAGTGACCACTTCTTAAATTGCCAAGCTCGGCGAACAGGCGAAATGGAACTAATTGAACTATTCTTTAGAATACCTTGTCCAGCGATTCAATCACTATCCTCGGTTACGGAGGTCCTAGCCGCTTTTATGGACGATCTTTGAGTTAATCGGTATTGCTTATCAGATGGAAGCTTTTCTATTCCATAAACTGTTTTCGCGGTCCTTCCTGAGGCTTTTCGTGGGCTAAAGAGATAGACCTACTCCTGTTTCGTTCCCTTGGGATTACTAATTTCTGCGGGATCCAGTATATTTAAGGGTGAGTCCACAAGATACACTTCGGTGGTAGGCAGCTCTGCTGCCGTCCGGTTCAGTACTAAGCCTAACCTATCGGGGCCTTATGTGGTTCGCCACTCCAAGTCAAGCGGCTTAGGTTGTCGGTTTCCACCACTGAATAGCAGGTCCTCGTGACTATGGGGTTCGCCCAGTCTGCTGTTCATCATACGTGGGTGTAGTTTAAAAAAACTTGTTACCATACTGCTACTCAGATCGCATTGCTTACGAACTTCATCGCAGAACAGGGTTCCGAGCTATCCTCATAATGGATGTGACCTGTTGGATCAAACGATGATCAGCCAACCGAGGTCGAGAATTTAGCCCACGATTGATAAATAAAGCGGTTCACGACCAGTGAAAGCCCCAATCTTCTTGATATTATATGTATATATATATATATATATATATATATATATATATATATATATATATAAATTTACACCAGTACGGTGCCGATGCAAAACAATGATAATGAAGTTATGGAGCGGTACAGAGAGAGTAAATGAATAAGGGGAAAACTGAGAACAAATGAATTTCTTGGTAGTTTCACTGTACACTTTTTAAAGACTTTTTCGTCATGGGGAACGGGGTTTCACCAAACAAACCGCACAGCATTCGCTGATATCTGTTCCGAGCCATATCTCCCAGCGTCTCTAGCCATCGGCAATGCTCGTCCCTTGGACCCCAGCCTGGAAGGCGAGCTGCACCAACCGAAGTCAACGCTGAGGCTAGCTTCTTCATACCTCTACGCAATATCATGGTCTGACCGCCGCGAAGCTTCTTCCAACCTTGCCCAGCACATGCAAAGGGAGCACGGCGAGGTAGTCGATGGGCAGGCATACGCAAAACATGACCGAGCCATCGGAGACGGTGTAGAACGATTTCTTCCGTTACAGAACGACTATCAGTACCCAGCACACGACGACGAATTTCATCATTCCTTACTAAATGTTCCCACCAGACACAAGCAATGCTTCTAAGGCATCGGTGGTTGAATATGGAAAGTCGATTAGCATCCTCCGCTAGGAGATATAATACCTGGAATTTTTCACTAGGCCTCACCTAAGGAGTCTCATTAAAATTTAATCAATTAAGATGCACATACCCGTTAGGCTAAAGCATCCTGGGCTGCGGGTTCTAAGGACTTGCGTCCATAATTAGTAAATGTACACAAGGATTAGTCAAGTGGGTGGAAATACACGTAAACACAGCTGCTCAAAGTTTGGATTTATCAACAATAGCCTATTAACCGTAGTCACTACCAGAAAGTTGAGCCGAAATAAGTGTGAAGTTCGTGAGATCTTTAGCTTAATATACCAACTGAAGTAAACTTGCAACGTGTAGTGACATGCGGACTACGCTCCTGTCGGTCTACCGGTAAATTTTCTGGCCAACCGCCACGTGTTGCAAATTTCCGTAGCTCCGGAAGAAAACAAACGCTGTACTAACATGGACACTTAACAGTCATCTAGGGGGAGCTATGAAATAGCATTATTAACGCTCTCTGCATATATAACTTTCCCTTAATTGCACCAGGCTGTTATACTGGGCCAGGATCACCTGGTTCGTCACCGAATGTTGGATTTCATTTTTTGCACGCTTACTCACTTGTGCGCTTCTCTCTTCACTATGCAGATAATGTCAATATAACTGTCGTTGAACTTTCGCAGTTTCGGTCGTTCTCTTTCTGTTCGTACGTTGACCGCAATACGCATCTCGTGAGTATCGTTGATCTCGCTACTAACATGGCAACCACTGAACCCACCGGATTATCGTTCCTCCAGATAATTAGAAAGATGTCGTATATGTGGAATCATATTTTATTTGCCACTCAGTTGTTGCTACCGTCACCGGCGGGAACAGCATTTCGATCAACATGGAACCTTTGAACCTAAGAGCATTAACTTGTAAACAATACACTTACTATTTTTCGCACGTGATCTGTCTGGCGCATTGCAATAGGACTTTCGGAATTCACCGAGACGTTATCCTCCTTGTACGGCGGAGAAATTTTGGTATGCTCCATCACAATAATGTTCGGATCATCCCATACAACCTCCGTTAGTCTGTAACAAGTATGAAGCATTAACACGAAATTACGTTTTTTCTATATGTTCAACAAGTTCTCTAACCTCCGACGGCACACCGGGTCGATAAAATTTTTGTTTTTCCTGTTGGATACGTTCATTCTTCTTTACTCGTTCAGCAAGCTAAAAATTAATGATGATCATTGAAACACAATACCTTTGATATATTTATTTCCTGGTATGCCGGAGGGTTGCCCTCTCTTATCGTCTTAACTTCCTGCAGAAAGTCTGTACGGACTAATATTACATCATGGGTATCTCGCCGGCCACTGGACGCTGTTTCTAATCAGAATGTGAGCACGCGAACCAGAAGGCTTACGTAACACAAGGATTTTTCTCGCGACATCGACACAGATTACTTCACCTTCGATTGGCGTGTTGTCACATATAGCGGATATCACCCAGCCAGGCTTGAGAGAGGTGTAAATAGTCATCACCCCGAGTGGAAGGCGTGTCAAAAACGACGCTTTTAACTCGGTGACCTTGAGCCGGCACGGCCCGAAGGGCGAGTGACGCCATCTTACTGAGGACAGTTTTCAAATTTCAGGACGTGTTGAGGCCTTCACCTGTGGGGTTCAGTTCAATTCAATTCAGTTTGCACAGGACAGAAAATGGCCACGGCCAATCAAGCGTCCAGGCAGTGGCATGTTCTGTCCTGGAACTGACTCACCTGTGAGTTGGTATTGTCACTGGTTTAACCATTCCGGAATTATTTGGAATTAGAGAAAGGTTCAGTTCAGTTTGCACAGACCGATTTTGCGTCCAGATCTTTGTGTTGTCAGCTAGTTTCCTTGGTTTCCAACACTGCTCGTCAAACGTTCGTTCTGATTTTTTCTGAAAGGCAGAATTTTTGGGAAAGAGACGGCGCAGCCTTCGTTTCTTGCAGGTCAGAGTGAGTTATGATTAGCATAAGTCCGGAATATTACCCGGGTGTGAGGCTAGGCCCAATGGTCCCGGATCTTAGTGGTTTCCAAGATTTCTTCTGGTCCTGAGTCCCGGTGAGCCGGGTACCGACAAGGCTCCACTACAGTGGATGTTGGATAATTAGATTGAGTTCGCGTTCTGTTTGTACAATGAAATGAGATAAGAGCATGGTAGGGGAGTGCAATATCTGCATGCAGTGCGACAAATAAGAAAGTTTAGGAAAAATACGGAGCATGAATAACACGATGGAACGGGAGATCTTACTGTTCATGGATTAATAATAATAATAATAATAATAATAATAATAATAATTCACAGTAGGAAGATATCACCTCGTTTCCGGCGGGTTTCAATGGGGTACAGATTCAAGATAGAAAGGAATGTAGGGTAAGGGGATGAAAACAAACGATGCACAAGTTTTGTCGCTCTCCGTTGTATAAAATCGGAGGGCGTACAATCGCCCACCAAGCGGGAGTGAGCGATTTGAATCCCGTATTCCAATAAAGGTTGAATGTACGTGCTACGGAGAATCTGAACGTCAGCTATGTCCATCCTGGGAAATGAGCGTTTTAGGAAGTTGAGAACACGGAAGGTGGATCTACTGGCTTTTTGTTGGTGGCAGGAGAGC
>UZAN01043088.1:0-29361 GCA_900618425.1 Echinostoma caproni
TGGAACCAACAGCCAATCAGGATCGGTCTCATGTCTGCCGGTAGTATTGGCATGGCCGAGCGCGTGCGGTTGATCGATCTGAATCAACATCAATCGATAAAATCTGTGGAATGAGGAAATTACCGATGCTCAGGTTGGTAGAGTGTACGCACTTCAGCCGCAGGCGCGTATACAACATCGAGTATTTCATTTGTCTCAATCCTTTCTAGTATACGAGTTTATGTTCAGCTGCAGAGTAGAAAATGGATGTTCGCCAGTTTGTCGTTAAGAACCGCCTAGATCCTCTGTGTAATGGAACAGCTGGAAAGATCAACAGCTCATTCCTTCACCATCCAGTCCATGGTGGACACCTATTAGTTTAGGATTGTGTTTAGAACAGTTCTCAAAATTCCCAAAACTTGCTTTCATACGATCACTGTAGATGCAACGGTTGAAGTTGGGATCGTCTACTTATGCATGCACCGTTGTTTTTATTTGTATTTTAATAACTTTTGCAAACTGAGCTATGCTTACATTTCAGTTAAAAATTGTACACTGGTAGTCACACCGGAGAACATAAGGAAATATTGAGAAATCCAATAGAGTACTGTGGGAAAAATGTCTCCGAAATTTGATTAATTCAAGTAAAGATTGACGTAATTCATTTATAACCCGTTTCTTGTTAGTCAAGATTCGAGTCAGATATAGTACAGGGGAGTTTTTATAAATATTTATTCGAGAGGGTAGATACCGATAAGAGGAACGGGTGATCGAGTGGGAGCGACAGGAAGATAAGTCAAGTTGCAGAGGATGGGAGTCGTCGCTTAACATCTTATTGGCAAAGGTCACACAATACTTCATATGTCCGTTAATAAGTTCTGTGAATAATGACTCGGTGGAAATGAAAGATGCACGGCTTATTATCATCAATCCATGACGAGTAGTTTTCAGTTTTATTTCAATAGACCGGGAAGCGCTACAGGGAAGCAACAAAGTAAAATAAGGCGAACGTATTGTTTAACAAAGGAGAACAAACTTGTTGGTGAGTGTGAAGTTGTCTGAGCTTCTGAAGCTGAAAGGACTTTTGCCGACTTTCGCCCATACAGTTCTGAATGTGTGTCGACACCGAAGATTATCATGAATAGTAACACCCAGATATTTGGCTGAGATCATTCTAGACAAAAGGTTGCAATTAAAAATTACAGAGTCTGACGGGAATGTAGAGCGTGAAGAACTAACACTTCAAGCACTTCAAGCACCTAGATGTGTTTAGATTAAGTCCGGAATAGTTTGAAACTTTTGGATTCGGGACGGATTTTCAGTGAAGGAGGAAAATTCCGAAGAAGAAACGGTCTGAAATGAAACGACATGGCCAGCATACTTTTGGATATGAGCAGGGTATGTAACTGAAAGGTCACTAATGAAAGCAGGGAAAAGATACGGATGGAGGACAGCACCTTGAAGCACACCAGAGTTGTTGACTAGAGGACTTGAGGTGTTCCTGCCCAGTTTTGTGCACTAGATTCTTTTGGTAAAATAATCAGACAGCCACGAAAACAGCCGTCTCGGGGTACCAAAAGATTCAAGCTTAAAAAGGAGGGATAACCGGGACACCAAGTCTGTCAGTTCATTTGGCTAAATGAACTGACTGACTATCACTGAACAAACACGTGAACAAACATGAATTGACAATTTGGTTCAGCCCTGGCATGAGCTGGTTGGCACAGTGATAACACACACGCCTTCCATGCGATGGGTCCGGAGTTCAAGTCCCGGGCGGGACGGTGGATATGCACTACGGATGAGCTCTAATAACAGCGAAACTCGAGTCTAGTACGTCCGAGTGTATGGTTGAATTGATAAACTGAGGATTGTGCACGAAGGTGAAGTCGGAATCAATTAATCAATCAAAGTCAATCATCTCACATACACTACTCACAAGTAACTGTTAGTCAAATGCAAATTCCTTTAATTTTCTCTTTCTTTCTTTCTCTTTCTTTTTACTGTCTCTTATTGAATATACAAAGATTCAATTTTCAGAATGGGGGAAGCAACCAATCAAAGGGCTGTCATTCAACAACAATGGGGGAAGTCTATCAAACGCTCGACTCACCTATAACCGAGAGTTACGTTGGTATTTCAAACTGTGTAGTCCCGAACCTGTAACTCGTTAGGAAACTAGAACCACCGTACGCAGGTTTGTTATGACTCACTCAGAATCGTTCGTGTCAAGCGTGTGATTAACAATGGAACTAACAGCCAATCAGGATCGGTCTCATGTCTGCCGGTAGTATTGGCATGGCCGAGCGCGTGCGGTTGATCGATCTTAATCAATATCAATCGATAACACCTGCGGAATTACTTCAACTTAAGCATATCCTGACGAGAGTAGGTATGGATCCGGAACATGTTTGACATCGAAATAACAATGAAATCCGGTGAGACGATCAACACACAAAACGTAGCGCAGCCAATAGAAGGGCACGCCATGGCATTCGAGGGTGAGAACACGTTGTTAACAAGGCATTGACCCATTCCCGTCACCAACTTGGCACCGTAATTTCTCAGTACCCACTTTTCTCATTTGCTCGCTCTTGTACCAGAGCAACTCCTCTCCAGCTGAACATTTTACGAAGCTGTGCCAATTTGTAAGAGAAATATTTGTTCAATTCTGTGTATCTTGCTTGAGAGTAATCCCATTATATACTTACAACTGATGTAAATATCGAAACAAATTTAATCGTGTAACGATTCAGTGATAAGCTCCTGCAACGCATCTGTAACGCTAGTCGACAGAACTTGACGCTCCATATAAGGATAAAATACAATAACATATTCAGCCATTCATAATCAGTCATGAGAAACTCACAGTTTCTCCCGTAACCTGTCACGGTCGCTCTGTGGTTTCCGATCGGTTTTTGTTTGTGTTGTAGTTTCATACAAACCCACCTCTCGATGGGTTGTGAATCTCCTGGTAAAAGCTTTTGCCTTTGATCTGTCGTTGATTTGCCTATTTTAGATAATCTTTAAGGTACTCTAATAGTCATGTTCTATGAGTCACAAAGACAAGAGGCCCAGTCCCTTGATTTAGGTCACTCATTAGAAATCACAGGTTTGCTCGGGTGGGGTGGACTACTCTGGAACAGTGGACCTCAAACGTAGGTACAGGGGCAAAACAGCACCAAACTTTAATGCTGAGATAAGTATACAAACAGATCTGGTGCCTCAGCCCGCCTCCTCCTCCCCCCCCCCACTGATACAGACAGTTTGGTCTTCTGGTTACGTTATATTTTATCTAGACAGCAGTTTTCCATATGCTTGTACTGTTCTTTATTTACAAATACAAATATTTATAAATACAAATACATTCCCCTCAGTAGATGGATCATCTCTTCACGTCAGTTGTCGATATTCATTGATACTTATTTTGCTGGATTCCAATATATATACTGCTTATTACAATATGCAAATACACATTGCATGCAGCTCTGAGCTTCCTCCTAATTGCGACAGCAAGCACCATAAATGGCCTACCACCTATACGTCAGCTTGAAGTCTGATTTTTTTNTTTTTTTCAGACACGCACTGCACGGCCTCTGTGAATCAGCCACTGACCTATGTCTACATCTTGTTCCGTGTCTGTTTCCTGCTAGTTTCGGAGAAATGTGACTGACGCCGGCTAAAATCGGGACGAAAACGAACCCCTATGACGTGAATCACTGCGCTGAATACAATTGGTGATGACTACGTGTTGTTAACATCTGCCCGAAAGCTATCGCTTAATTATGTGGCGCGGTCTTTACGATTCACAAGGGACGTTTTGAACAAAAACCAGGAAGCCACTTTGTATCTCCTCACATGTGTTCTCCTCAGACAAACTAAGGGAATCTAGGTATTTGGACCAGGCACACACAATGAACGAGAAACATTTATAATCCGTCTGTGTTGGACCTTATTTACTGCGTATCACATTATTCCGGTTCGTAATCATTTCCATAATCCAGCGAGCTGTATTTCTCATGCGCGGCTCGACAAACGAATTGAGGTTAATCGAAAGTACTCCGAATTCAGAATATTTTCAGGCGGGGCCCTTAAATTGTGCCGTGCTAATTTTCGTTATCGCTGGAGCTTAAGCTTTCTTCACCACACGCCCAGCCCAATTTCCATACGAGTGACAGTGGAAAATAGCAGCGATTTGTCTTTGCGGGCTTTTTCTCATTTTGTGAAAACGAAAGTTGAACAAATCAACAGAAATGTAATTACCAAGCGGATGAAAATTTCGTGCTGACTGGAAAGTTTCATTATAGCGCAGAAACATGAAGATCATTTGTTTCTTTATAATTTTGTTGTCCAGTGTCTGCTCAAATATCTCAAAGTTATCGGACGTCAGCCTTCTGATTTACAACGGGGAATACTCCAAAGGCTGCGTGTTACTTTTCCAAGAATCCTGGCTACAAGAACCGGTCAAGGACGAATTGGCTGAGATTGAAGGCCTCTTTTGGGTCATCCTCATCCAAATTTTAGTTCATATGGATGGTTTCGTTACTGGCACAGGGTAGGTTCATTCACCTTTTGAGCACTATACTGAAACTGAAACTGTATATCAGAGGTCAAACATTCAGAAGTTTAGCATTAGTCTAGTGGAACATCGTTGGAACAAGGTTGCTCGTCTGTTGTGAAATCATCCACCTTCAGGCGAGTAAAAAAACGTGCAGAGGGGAGTTACTTGTTGTCCGGGACGTTCAACACATAGAACAACTATGGTCGATAAGAGTCGTGGTGTCTGGTGTTAAACGCAACAAGAGTTATCGATCACCTAAAGGAGAATAAACCGAATAGCACAAGGTATTAGAAGTCCCTCGTACCTAGGTTCAAATTCTGATGGACTGAGGGAGAGATGGTTTTTGGAGATGGAACGGATGATGATTATCTCATCAGTTCATGTACATCATGTAAACCCGTGGTATTCAATGTACCAGGCAGCTATTGACTAGGTTTAGCATGTCGACTATGGGTGAAACAAAAGGTATCTCATGATCTCATAACAGTTTAACCGGATAAAAACAAAGATCAGTTGTACAACGGAATAGTGTCACACAAATGTTGTTTATGTTATGGTGGAGCAGAGATTTGGACGCAAACTGCAAACATTTTGTTTGGGAAACGACAATTCTACCACATAATCCTTTGTATTTCAAACCCAAGACCGAAGATTCATTGTCTGCAAGGAGTAAAGATTTATCGAGTTCAGATGAATCCATTTCATTTGCGCAACTGATGTATCAAGTGATATTTTGGGATATTCATTTCAATATTTATGAAACTAAATAATTTTTAATTTAATTTTACTTTTTGGTTCACAATTTTCAGAAACAACAACTCACAGGCTTCTGACGGCTAATCCTGTAACATGTGGGGCGCAAAGAGTGCGTGCATGGTTATATTCCTGGTTGCCTTGTCCTAGTGCGTATCGGCGTCGCATAACTGCTAAGCATTGTCACGGTGTACGTACGTGTGTTGTGTGTCACATGACTGAATCAACGAGTGTGAACACATGTGTAGGTAGGGTAGGCAGATGTGTATGTGAGGTATGATAGCACCCGATCGGGAAGCATGTCGACCGCTGCCTGATAATTCACCAGGACCAAATCGTAAATATTTGAGCTGTCCTGCTCTGAACTTTCTCCGCACTTGGCGTTGATCCTGCGTTCGAATGCTCGGCTTTGACAATATCCGTTTCTGTACGTAACAAATCCGAAACCGACAGTCTTCCACATGGACACATTGACCGTCGATAGAGTTTTGAAGGAAAGTACCTTTTAAACCGAAAGTTTATCCAATCAGTCACGTGGGAAAACTTCGCCAAGAAGGGACATTGATCATCCGTTAGCAGTGAAACTGAGCATACTGTTGGAAGGTCATCGGAAAAATAGTTTTCCATCGCCTCACAGTGTTTCAGCTTCAATTTTGGATACCTGATTAAATGGTCCACGAGGATATTTGGACGCGTCACAGCCATCGAACGGTTTTCATGAAGGTAAAGAAGTCGTTTCCAAGGAAGAACGACCTCAACGTGAGCGCCGTCGAATTTCAGCTATTGTTTAAATACTGATAAAGCGATCTTGTCGTCTAAGGGCATTTCCTTGTCTCTGCTTTCCTTTGGTTTCATTAATTCGCGATGGTAGAGATGTTGTATTTGTCTCTCTAAATCGTTCACTGTCGAGGCATAACACCATTTCGTTGACGAACGTGAAGTTGGACCCATTACGCTCCATCCCAATGCTGTTTTGACCGCTTAAGGTTCATCGATCTTTCTCAAGCGCTGTTCCAATACCCAGTGGGGCACTGGAACATCAGAACCAAATAACAGTTCTACTCGGATATTAAAGGCATGGGAAAATTTGACACTCTGGAGATGCTCCCATGACTTCAGTTCTTCCGTCGTAGGCAGAACTCTTTCCATTTTGGGAAGTCAGTTTATCGTCCAAGCGCTTTCTGTCAGGATGGTGTTTGATCCATCACAAGATTCGACCAAAAATGAAGTATCAAACGCCGAATTTGTAGTGGTCCCGGCAACAGTGGGATAGATAAGGACGTGCTCCAAGTCGTTTTGCTAATCCTTCTTCAATCAAAGTACTATTAGATTTGTTGTCCAAAAATCGCCAAGGTTCGGATAACTGTGCTTCCACATCGAACTCAGACTGGAATCACGCACAGCGCAACGGCGAGTAACAAAACATGCAGCTGCGAGTTACTTGTTGTTCGGTACGTTCAACACATAGAACAATTATGGTGCAAATATTATGTGCAAATAGACCACGGGGAAAGAAAACAAAATATGACAGGTTCATCACATATGCGCGCCAATGACGGTTTAACTCCACCAGGTACTTATTCACTCACTGTACACAAAACGTTTCTTTTATTACTGTATTACTGTAATGTATGTTATGTTTTCCCCTTCGCCATTCTTTTCTCATTAAGAAATAAGCTGACTGTCAATTCCGTCCGCTTTCATATTGGAAGAGAGTTAGCCTATGTCAATAATTTGTATGTTGACACTATGCTAGGGAACATTTGCTGTCGCCAGCTAAGGAAAAGACTGAAGTTGCTCTGAAGTCATTTACCTCGACCTACAACGGTCTCATGTGACATCAATGAGCACGACGGATTGTTTGCTGCAATGAGCAATATTGTGCAAGCGTAACCGAGACCATCCACCTACGACTGTCACGTCAGAGCAATTCTTAAAGGAGCCATCCATGCTCTGGAAAGCAATAAATCCTCCGGTCCTGACGAGTTGTCCCCAGTACTCCTAAAATCCTATGCAAACCACCTCGCGCAGGTTGTTTCACTCAACTGTGATAAATATCTGACTGTAGACTAGCTGACACATACCGTGATATTCGCATTACTCCGGTATTTAAGGAAGACAATGGGAAGTTTCCATCAGTTGTTTCATCCTCTTCTTTTGATCTTTTTGATTTCAATCAGTAAGCTCATTGTAAGCGTCACCCTACTGCAGATGTGGTGGTTTGTCTTGCACTGTTCGTGTTTTCCACGAATAACCAAAAATACAAGACTGTTTATGTTTGTTTCTTGAAATACAAAAATGGTTTTAACTCTTGATAACAACACTCTGTTGACATTATTAGACAAACAAACTTTCCCTTTACATGTGTTGATTAAGATGCATAACCTTTTTACAGCAACTCTATAATTACATCACCCACCGCGGTTTATTACAATGAACTTTCCTCACTCCATTTTGCAATAAAAGCTGTTTAGTAAAGCACTCTTCCGTGAACGTTTGCGGAGGATATCAGTGAAAACATGGAACGATCGGTGTCTCTATCTTAATAACTGTAAGCTGCGTGGATCTCTTCTCACTTAAATCTTATCTCGGTCCGATTACTCGTTTGATTATTTGCAATCCCAGTTGAGTTGAGTAAAACGTAAGCACCTTATCGTACGTGATAATTATATGAGTGTCAATGCGGTTCTATAAGAAATAAATAACTAAAATTTAGTACACGTAAATATGAGATTGGCATTGATAGTGAAAGAGGTAAGTACTCACATCAAGATTTCCCCAGTCCACGTAAATAAACAACGCAATATGATCCACAGAGATCGTACGTAATAGCCTGGTGTGTAATCGATTGTGTGTGGGTCCCTATTCACCCAGACCGATGGGCTAATGTCACAAGGTCAAGTACATTGATTGGCTGGGTTCATGAATGCGCGAATGGGTCAGAGTGGTGAGGCGCGGTGAGTGTGGAATACAAGTTCAGGCGAACAATTGTTTTCAATAACTCATAATCGTGTCACAGTTTATATGACGGAAAAATCCTAGGGGTTGGGAGGAGAACAATAAAATGTGAGGAATCGTTCACTTCTGTGTTTGTGTGTGTGTTGCACACCGCATTCTCAGATCTTCTGGGCTTCTGGGGTTTACAGTTGTGTCACGACGGTCGTAACCCAGTTCTGAAGGATCGGTGTTGTTGTGTGAAAATGTTTGTGTGTGCGGGTAAGGGGGCATAGGGGAGGAGTGGGTTAGCGAACACAGGGAAGATGGATGAGAAGTTTCTGCGCGCATAGTTCGAGGGTCAAATGCTTAATACAGATGGTCTCGGCTATGGCCAACGTACGCATTCTAACATATTTGGACTGGTTCGGGGGGACCTGATAAATAATGTGGAATGCTTCACTTGGGTCAACACGATGGCCAGTGTCCACCAGGTGAGCGAGAATCGCACTTGTGATATGGTCATATTACTTGTTGCCTTGTCCCAGTGCGTGTCGGCGTCGCCTTGTCACGGTGTACGTGTGTGTGTGTGTAGTGTCACATGACTGAATCGACGAGTGCGAACACATGTGTAGGTATGATGGGCAGATGTGTGTGTGGGGTATGATAGCACCCGATCGGGAAGCATGTCGACCGCTGCCTGATAATTCACCAGGACCACATCGTAAACCTTTGAGTTTACAACACCTCTGAACAATCGAATGGGCTAATCCAAGCTTGATACTCTAAATTACAACACCTATGTTGAAATCTTACGAGCACCAACCCAATCAAACGACTAGAATATCTGTTATTGATATTCCGAGAGTTACGAAAAATTGAAAGTGACAATTGAATGTACTTTCTCCAAAAACAACAGAAAACATTTTCAAATCTTTGCATGATCACGTTTGCAATTTCAGTAACTCTCCCGAGGTTCGATGGGAAGGATTCAACTGGAACGACAGTGTTACTCAAACATGATCCCATTTACTTTCGTTATCGTTGCAGGATGAAAACAGCATTGCTTGGAAAGAAAACTGGTGGAAGCTAACAGGAACATGAACAAATCCGAATATTTAGTTTAAATATTTCATCGATTACTCTGTACAGAACATATACGAAAAAGTACATGTTTAGTGGTAATGTCTCAATCAGTATAACCTCTCTTCATTTCATCTGGAGTCGAAGAAGGCCGGAGATTAACGTAGAATCCTCTGTCCTTATGGGCCCACTCGGGAGTCAGAGAAGAATACAGTGAAATCACTTATGACTAGTAGCATCAGATTTTTAACATGATAAGTTTACCTGTTAAATCCTCAAAGTTCCTTTGATAGGTTGTCTTATTTAGACTCAGATATTTAAAAAGGTTTGTCTAACCTTCCAAGGTGGAAGAAAGTATAAACCCTCTGAACCAAGCAGAAGCAATTTGAGTAATCATTCTGAAGAAACACCCCAAATGCGTTCAACTGAGTTCACCTCGACCTCAACTATACAACCTACGTATGAACAAACCTCATTGCGTATTTTCAAACTGTTCGTTGAAATTAGAGATGTCCAGCAGCTTGCGTTTTATTAAACTGCGCAAGTACAGTTTCTTTTTTCATTTGTACTTCCTTTGATGGTATACACAATGATACATTAATTGGGAAGGAAAATGCGTCAAGTTAAAATACTGTCGTACAACGCAATGGGGAAATGCCAATTGGTAGTAGCGGGACTCGAAGTCATGTCCTCCGGGGTGATAATTTGGTTGCCTTTACCACTGGGCCACCACTGCCCAAGTTTTCTTTGATCATCTTCGGTCATCGTTGCTACACAATTGTATGACTCATTCTACAACAGGTTTAGACTGAGCAACTCTTTTCAGACATCATTCCTAGAGTTTCACTATTGAATGAAAGGATTTATTGATTTTCCAACTCAGCATAATTACCGTTCACTGGGTTTTTGACGAAATTTATTCTACGAATATTCGCCAAACCATGTGGTTTAAACGCACCATTGTTTCCCTATTATTTTTTCTCAATCGATTAAAATTATTCAAAGCAGACTAACGGAATTCCAAGTCGATTCAGCTATCATACCGTCACACACACATGTACGTGTAGGCCGAAGAGCGTAGTTAATTTTATCTATTTCGTCCAGTCGCGGCACAACTCAGTCGACGTCTAGTTTCGTATTCCAAATAGGATAGCTTGCAACATGCAGTAGTGATAAACACACATACACAGAGAGAGAAACTAGGATGTGAATCACTTGCCTCCGTCCAAATAATGGTCTGATGTGAACGAGTTGTTATTTGTTGCACGCAAACACCGATTCGTTCATTGTATCTCCCTCTACGCACAGCGGAGGGAATGTGAATAGTGCTTCCCAGAGCCGAAAAGAAGAAGAGCTATCCAGACCGGACAGAACAAATCCAAATGCTTTCGTAAAACTCGGGCTTTAAATAGCACAATAACAGTGATTTAAGAACACGTTTGTAAACAATAATTACCAAATGTAGAGTTCATTGTGCTCAAATACCTTGTTGTAGCCGATGTTTGCATACTTTAACTTCAGTTAACTGTTCAATAGAGCAATAACCTGGGAATGAAAATGATTGTGACAAAGTTTGGAATGATCGGTGATCCATTCAAAACTCCTTTATTCTTCACTGTTTTAAGTTTCTGAACTAAACCAACAATTCGTTTCGAAACAACAATTTATCTCACCCAAACCACGCAATTGTTCAAGATAACAAGACATGTTTTATCGATCGAGATGTATGGTGTTGGTTCCATCTCGCCATTTCCCGTGAATTCCAACAGTTTGATGAGGACTGTAACTTTTCACAAATTCATTGCAATTTGCTTTCATACTTCCTCTGCTGAATAAGCATTACTGTATAGAATCACAGAGCATTTGCCATCATCAATATTCTTGCAAGCCAATTTTTTCACAAAACACCGCTGGATGACCTGAATCTCACCTTTTTGGTTTGAAACAACCGGATAGCCTAATATGTCTTATAATTTCTCAACCCTACCGTTTGTCATACACTTCCCGTAAGTTCGATTCGATGGGATAACAGAACAAGCGTGCATAGCTGAATCGGTTGAGTATATGGATTTTTGAACAGTTCATGTGACCTCACTGGCCTTAGATAGGGGGAATGGGAAACTGACATTCGTTCGTTTCTTGATCAATGTGGTTGCAGAATGAAGATGGTATAGGAAATCGGACCAACTGCAGGGTATTATACAAAACCTTCCACTATACTGCCGATACGTTGACGACATTTTATACATGAGGTAAAAGGTTTTACCCAGAATTACGTCGGAATCCTTTCACTAAGCTCACGATGCTGAAGAAGGAGGAAGATCGAAAAGTAAATTGTTTTATTTACGAGAAACCGATTTGGAATGGTCAATTCAAGTGGAATTTTGTAAGGTACCTGATAGTCGGAGCCCGCAGAATTTGATCTGGCAAAATGATAGAGAAAACAATTGAGAAAATAAAGCACAATTTAAAGCAATAGATGCTCTAAACGGTTCGTCGAGAATAACGCTGAAGAACGATCACTTACACCAAAAACAATTACATTAGAAGTTATAGTTATTCCTACGAACGAACGCACTTATCCAGTCACCACTTTCCGGGAAACGTTAATCGGCCAGCCAATAATGCAAACTAATCTCAAATATAAAACGCTCGTCTTCACCGCATCCGTGGTTACTTATTAATTTACCTTGTGGCGAGTTACGTGGGTCGGATGACGAGGTGTTTGTCGCAAAGAATCCAGGAACACAAACCGGTCTGGACCAACCTTGGGCTGTTTGTAGCCTACCTCACAGAAACAAAACAGCAATTTGAAAACGGCAGTTTCAGAGTCATTTAGCAAGCAACACCGAATGGATAAGTCAACCGAACACCTTTGAAACCATAAGAAGCATCTCAGATACGATTTCGTATTCCGTCGTCAATGTGTGCCTGGTTTTCCCGTCCCACTCCAAGTGCGCTCCATTCAATGTATGAAGCCCTATCGATTCAACCAACCATTAGAGTGTCCACCTTAACTCTATTGCTCTTTTCCGGAAGAGAAATGTATAATGAACTCAAAGATGTTCCCTTAGTCGATCACAGAATGCAAACACTCAGTCGAGTTTACAAAAAGACATTTCCACGCCTAACTGTTTGTTGAAACAGATGCGAGGTAAACATGAATGCAACATACCGTGGGTACAGCGTAACTGGCATGTTGTGCCTTATACGTCTGATGAATATCTCTCAACGATAGAACTGGAACGAACCAAACGGATTTGTCAGTCAGTCAACAATTAGCTTACATGATTACATTTCTAGTTTTGGGACTGTCTGGAGACGACCAATTAGGGTAATTTTACCCCGAAGAGAATTCACCCTCTCGGCTGTACTGTTCGCGAAGGAACTTGAGATGAGGCGATTCAGGAGCGTTTTAAATTTTAATCATCAGCAATTATTTTGCATTTCATGTCAACGAGGATGCTCCGTTTTGCCTTTAGAAAGCGAACAGAGGTTTGATAAGTGGCTGATAGTTTAGTGTCAAACACCCTCATTTGTTGCATAATCAAGCTTGCGATTTCATTCTTCAGGTTATCCCCTGTCACGTGACTAATCACGTTTTCAATTTCCAAGTTGGAAGTATGTATGTTGACACTTCCTTGACTGTGCAAAACCGACTCAGAGTTGTTCTATGACTTCGGGATCAGGAGTTTAATTGCTGATCCTGGCCCCATGATGCGGTTATTACAGAGGAATTTGATGGTCAATATAAATCTAGCTATATATCACCAGTATTTTTTCCAAAGCAAGATACTTTCAAATTTTTGTTCCAATCTGATGAAAGCTTGTGCCACACACCACCCACCCGTAACTGACATCAAAGATAAACTTTTCCACCTGCGTGTGAGACGAAATGTTCCATATGGCCATATCTGTTTGACCATGTTGCCAGTTGCTCACCAGTGTACTAATGTTTCCTTGCCCAAGACGTTGAATCATAGCCGAGGGAAATAGAACATTGCTTCTGGATGGGAAACAAATCACCACACAAACGGTGGTAATTGATTCAAATAGACGGTCTGCTAACCGTCTTTGAGGTTGTGAGCTCAAATCCGAAAGAGAAATACTCTGCGTTCCCCTCATTTTGTTGACAGTCTCATATTGACGGCAGTCTTTCGTGAATGGTGTTTCATTAGCAGGCGGATCAATTGAATTAAACTGAAATGGTTCATATTATTGCTTTGGTCAAATTTTGAAGTAGTGGATTAAACACAGACGAATGGGATAATAATAAGATACTTGAAGGAGTACTTTACTCCTCAAGTCTGTAAATCAACATATCTGGCGTTCCTTCTGATCCGAAACTTGAAGTCCTCAATCATTTCCAGGAGTGCTTTCACGGGTGAATTCGGTTGAGAGATTGCTTTGGAGCACAGTCAGATAGTTATGTGTGGTGATCCATCCTTCCGAGAATAT
The DNA here is from genome assembly GCA_900618425.1 of Echinostoma caproni. Classification (NCBI taxonomy): domain Eukaryota; kingdom Metazoa; phylum Platyhelminthes; class Trematoda; order Plagiorchiida; family Echinostomatidae; genus Echinostoma; species Echinostoma caproni. The sequence goes on from UZAN01043088.1 coordinate 13,769, forward strand.
GCCACCCACGGCACTACGCACTACCGTTCTAGGACAACGAAACACCGGCTAGTGGTTTATTTCATGCTTATCGTTAATGGTACTATTTCGGTAAACGAATACATGTGCCATTCCGGATGAGTGATTCCCGCCTACTCCGATTACTACAGTACACCAATATGGGATCAAAAATACATTCGGCGGAAAACGCAGTTTCCTATAGATATCTTCAGTTTCTCTAGTCAATGTGCAGGTGGTTCACAAATAAGTTAAAGTTACAGCCTGGGGCAGAACATAGCATTAGTCTAGTTACAGAATGTGTCAGCTACGCTGTGGATACAAGGATGTAGACAATCTATGCTGCTCAGAGAAAAGACAAACTGAATTGATTCGAGCTACAAGTAGCAATTTTCAGGCGTTTATCATTGCTCATTTTTACAATGTTTTGTCGTATTGTTCGTTATCACATTAAGAGTTTGATTGACTTCCTTAACCTAAACGTGGAAGTTGGTGTTCCTGGTCAGATATTCTGAAAACAACAAGGAAATACCGCAGTTGATAGGCATGAGCTTATTGCTCGGATGCGTGTCTAGGTGTTTCAATATGAAAGCTNTGAAAGCTCATTTTACCAATACTGTAGATTGATGTCACACAAAATGTCTGTGAAATCAGTTTTTTCTGCTTGATCACTAGGAGCGATCCCTATTTGCATATCATCCAAAAGTATAGTCCGTTTTCATATTCATGCGACACTTTAGTACAAAGAATTTTCAATTGTTTTAAAAGACGGATTTACGTCGTTGTCTCTTATTTGCGCAGTTTTCTGGGTTAGCATACTAACATTTTGATTCTGATTAGAACGCATTAGCGTTTTTCCACAGAACAAATTTCCAACCTATCACATGCATGCTTCAAATGAAGTTTCCTATTGTAAATCACGGTTTTCGGTTGATTTTCTAACAAAAGCAGCACACAGCGAATCAAAAACTCCTTCATTCTACAGCATTTGCCATACTGTGTCAATCGATAATGTGTGTAATTGCATGAATTATTTATACACAAGACTAAACCCTTGCAGACATAGTGGACGCCGCAGTTTTCATAATTTTCTGCTATTTCTCTCTAATTGAATTGATCGAAGGACCCCAGATGGTATTGTCATTCGATCGAACAAACCCGGATACATATCACTTTGACGTAAATTCATGGGGAATAATTTCGAAAAGTCATCAAGAATTCTGGCATGATTAGGTCGCGTCTCTCCGATAGTGTCCGAAATTTGGAGATCGGGAATTTGGTTTACTATTCCAATAATTAAGTGACGGTCGTTTGAATTTCGTCCGTGTTGGCAGTGCTGAAGTGCCTCCATTTGATTATGCGCTATTTATAGCGGAACTTAATGGCAGGAGAAATTATTTCACCTATCCGGAAGTAAAGCACAAAACCTGTTATATCACTGCGATCATCTTATTTAGGGGCGTGCTGCAACAGCTCAAAAGAGCAATGGAACTTATGTGCAACATGCTGTACGTATGCACGGCTCGGGGCAACTTACTTTGTTCTGGACCATCGAGCAGATGCAAATGCAAAACTAAGTATGAAATATAATGGAGCAGAATTGCATTTTCCACAAGTTGTTTGGGCACTACTTGATTTTGACGCAATGCTGGTTTAACTAAGTCGAAGCTTTTCTTCATCATTGTGCTGATTACAACGAAGTAGTGAAGGATTGAAGTTTTGATTACATAACAACTTTAGCCGTATACCGAAAAAGCTCCACTTGATATGTAACAAGTTTGAGGCCGTTGTCACGCGATTTGTCCTTGTTCGTGCTTGGTCATCGGTAGTCAGGTTGGAAAACTTTCACCCCGAATCCAAGCGCTGAACACTGGAGCTAAGACAAACAGGAACAAATGTTCAAATTAAGCTTGCAGAGATGGGTTGTGCCAGTTTTTAATGCAATAACTAAAATAGTGAGGGTCAAACGTCGGTATTCCGGTTTGAAAGTCCGATGGATTGGAAGTGCTAATGGGATTCACCCCGCCGAACCAGGTAAGCTATGCTTCCTCAGTTTAGTTTTATCTTTCTCTCTAATACCATAGAACCCTTCATGTGGGGCTATGTTTTTGTTGTTTCTTATTGTCTTTCCGTTATGTCTAAACAGAAGAGGACTTTTTACTCAGAAGCACTGTTCATTGTTGTAAACGGCGTTTGATATGACTGAACGAAGCGAACTGCCCAATTCTTGAGTCGGACGGTTGACCAAACTACCTAACTGGGTGGTAATAAGGTTGTAAGTGGGACAACTCGAACTAGAGCTGTGGGAAAATCAACAAAACGCAAACGGCCAAAGGACGCATTTTAAGATTGAAAAATAGATAAATAATTCACCGGATACGTTAGAGCAGTGCTTACATCTGACGGATGCGATGTATATACAGTGCGATTACAGATGACGACTGACCAATATGGGCTATAACCAAAGGGATCGACCCAGGAGTAGTTCACCTCCTGAACTTGACAAACCTCAAGCCGTCAAACCAAGAGAGGTAAATTGTATGAAATACGCTGCATCTTTCAAACGTGTTCTGCAAAGGATCAACCACTTTATACGACATACAGGTGTATTGAGCACCTTAGATCTTTGATATCGTTCAAAGGGAGTATGGTCCTATCAGCACCCATCGGATCAAGGATTCTAAGCCTCATTCTAGTGATTCAAAGATTGAACTTTCTGATCAAAGCTTTGGACTGGAGACCCCAAGGTTTTACTGAGCTTTAGTCCGGACAAACTATAATCAACATTAAGACACAATAATCGCAAATCTTTTCTGTTGGGGTGATCTAGCAAATTCTACTTAATTGACGTGAGTCAAGTGTATGCAAAAATAGCCCTCAGAGATTACGAGACATTTCATATACGAATCAAACCTTTTGTCTCATGCTTATTTTTCAGCTTTTAGAAAAATTAGTAAAAGGAAACTATGGCTTGACACACCTCAGTCATTCGAAACCGTTCACCGGAATTATATTTTTGCTTTCGAAAAGATCAAACGTTCGAATAGGCTTGAATAAGATTCTCACCACATTGTGCACGTTTGCAAAGTGTTCCAAACGTGCGCAAGCTTATATAAATGTGCTTATATCAATCAGTTTATCCGCCGTTCTTTTTACATCGGTCAATCTGGGAACTGATTGTTTGTGTCCTATCTCTGTTTCCATTCTGACAGGAATGGCATAACTTCGTTTCAATACACATTCCTTTTCGATCTCTCAATGAATATGATTGTCGAACAGGTGTTACGAATCTTTTATCTCAAATGCTACGGAGCAGGGTGACTACAATCTTAGCGGTTAGTGAACAATTTAGTCGGGTTTGTTCGTGAATTATTCAGGGGACTTTAAAACCCTGATTTTCTACAAGTTAAATAGAGCACTGTAGATATGTCAGGTACTCATATAAATAAATATGTATACCAGTTAAGTGTTCTAAAATGTTATATTTTTATCTATTACTATATTAATGAATTCAATGTCATTACTGCAGAAGAGGTATGAAATCATTCCGAATAGTAAATTCGTGCTTTCCTCCATGACGAAATGATTGCAAATTTTACGACAATCTAAGCGTTTCTGTGAAGTGTACAGAGCTAAACAATTAGTTCATAAACAGTCTTCAACTGTAAATGAGCATGAATGATGAACGTGGTTGGTTGATGACAGTTGGCTCTTCCGGTGGAGGTTACCAGAGTCATGTAGTGGATGAGCATCTTAAAACCACTTGGTTAACCCATTGTGCTTGGTTGTCAGATACGGCGTTACTAATGATCTGCAAAATATGCCAAATTTAGCCGCTATATACCATGCTCGGTAAGATTTAGATGCTATCAGGTGGAGACAAACAGTTCGAGATATGTTTGACAGGATGATGATACATGATGGTTGTTTCGATCATAAGTGTTTTGGAACTTTTCATAAATGAACTGAAGAGGACTAAAATGTTGAATAAAGAAACACCATTGGAGGCTCATTCAGGTTCTATTCACAATCTTACATAAGAAGAAAAACGTTTTGGTTTAACACGTTGAAAATGGTACCGAAATCAGTCGAATGGATTCAAGTATTGCAGCTTTTTGTGCCTGAATGTCACATGGAATTCAGATGACGCGATTTTCTTTTTGGAATACAACAGACATGTTTAGGGAACAAAATAAATAAAACCTTTTGCTGGGTCGGGTGTGTGGAGAAGCAGATAAATATTAAAATCTTGACGAATGATTTGACGTAGTTACGCAAATTTATTTTACCGCTTCCCTGCCGATAATTTTGCTAACAGCAAGCCACATAAAGCGCTCTATTCTCATGTTAGCCTCCCTGCTGTCAGTGGCTAGATTTGTTATTTTTTATTGCACAGTAAAACAGTGAAACTCTACTGGAGCTTTCGTTTGAAACTATGGACCTACTCAGTGGATTTTGTCATTGGTTTGTCATGAAGTATTATAGGCAGTCGAACGATATATATATATGTGTGAGGCTTGAATGAGATTCCCAAAACGGAAGACATTTTCGGTCGATACGAAAAAGCAGATAAAACGACACATTGAGAAACATTTACCAGGATTATGTTCATTGACCTCAACTTTTTACCCCAAATTCAACAGAACGACATGTGAATGAAAATTGAAGTGGAGTTATGATGCCTTAAACTTAAAGAGGTTCAGTCGAATAAGAATAGCTTTCATCTAATGGTACAGAAATGGCAATGTTGTAATTAGAAGATCGATAGTAAGTTTCCCGGGATAAAGTCATTTTTGTCTGGACAAATGATCACAGCGCTGACCACAGATGGCCCACCACCAAATATAGCCATTATCGCTTGTCGAGATCTACGAGGTTGTCCATAAGAGTGGTGATGTGTGCACGAAGAATCCTAAGTTGGGAACGAGTATTCGGATGGGACACCGATTTATTGAGATGAGAGTGCAGGCAGTGTTCTTAATTTGGACAGGATATGGTTGATAAATTAATCGCATGAATCACAATGCTCGCCCCCAATAAAGTCAACCGAAACGGTCTTTGAAATGCCACTGCAATGAGAAAGAAGTTTAAGAGATCTGGAAAAGAGAATAAAGTCTTTCTCCTTCACACCAGGAAAATATACAGGGGAACAGTACAACCAAAGTGGAAGAATGCATGCAGTCACAAATATAAGAATTACATTCACAAGAAAGTGTCATAAATGGTACGATTCTGACACAAAGAGACATTCTTGTTATTTTTCACGATAACTGCGAGTTTGATGGGCTCTGTGGGGTCGGAAAACTAAACTGACATCGTCAGTGATATATCTCCTCAGTTAAGTCGGCTGCGATTATTGATTCACCTTGAACGTTTTCCTTTTTGTAGATGGCAGTGTCTTGAAACACCTTACTTTTTGCTATTTAATAATGTGGAATGGAAATTTTGAAACCAGCTGCCAAGTTTGTTCCATTATATTCGAGGATTTATTAGTTGTCACGGTATTTTAGACCTGTAGTATGTTTCTGATTCAAATTAGCATCAAAGACGAGTTGCAAACAAAAGCTCGCATTAAACCAACTCGGAATCGTCAAACAAGTTGACTTCTCTGTTTAGATACAAGAACCCAAAGAAAAAAATTGTTCTTTTATTCAGTTTTCCTCCTGGAAAAATGAACGCCAAACTTCATCGCTTTTCAGCACGGACTCAGTTTAACCATATAAGGATGAAACTTATATTTGGTTTTAAGCACATTTATTGCAGTGTGCTTGTTTTATGCGAGTATTTTCCAGAATATCCCCCGGAAAGGCCTTACCAAATATAATCGAGATGGAGACTAAATTCTGCATCTCAGACAAATTTGTCCACGGTGGCGGTAAAGAAAGCAAGAAAAAAGTGGGAATAAAACTAGAGATCAGCCGAGAGACAAACACATCTCAAACACATTGTGGAATAACACAATACACATTACAGTGAAAACTCCTTCCGAGACTTTAACCCACGCAGCTTAGCAGTGGAAGTTCATTCCCTTACTGGTGAATTACAATACTGCTAGTTACCAGCGTAAACCCATAGTTATCCGAAGTTATTGCCATACGAGTTCGAAGATCCCAGGTTATGCGTTGTGTGATCTGGAGTGAGGTTCACTCCATGAGAGTTCGTTAATGCCTCGCGTGCTAATGCATTTCGCAACGTTATCGAAATCTAGTAAGCAGAGTTTTATGTGTTGTCCTAAGCGCAACACAAATATTTTCACTGTTATCAAGTAGATGATCGAGTGAGAACACCAAAAGCAAGAAATCATCGCTCCTTCTCATGCTTTCTTCTTTAGACTACCGAGGAACAACCTCACGCAGACCACGGTGTCTGTGCAACAGCATGCGTGGATAGCAGAGAGCAATTTCCAGGTCCAATTCACAACTACCTTATATCTTCCATCTCATTTTTAGATTTTTTGATTTGGTTTGTGTGACTACTCAGAAAACCCGAAACAATAGATTTTGCTGTTTTATCACTGTTCCCGTTAATTTGCGGCAGTCACTGTCACTCCGCTCCAGAAACCATGTGTTCGAACCCCAACAGTGCTAGCTAACTTACACTTTTCTTTGTACAACGGCACCTAAAAATCTATTACGAAATTATTTATCATTATTAATACTTGTCTGGCGGTTAAACCATGGTTATATTTGAATCACATTTCCCACCTCAACTGACGGAAATGAACTGGGCAATTAAACAATTAGCTTTGAAAACTAAACGAAATGCATCCTGGAAATAAAAAAACGTGAACCAATTGGAATTCGCTTATGTTATTTCTGATGACTACGGTTCGCAGATCGGGGAGAGTGAGATTTTTCTGGGTAAAAGTGAAACAACTCCCTCTTCTATTCATAGGCAATTAACCAATCAAAATGCAATATGTTTCCAATCACGGTCTCAAACTGTCATCTCACCAATATGAGTTTGCGGTCGCATAGCGCGGGTTATCTGCGGCTTAGAGGCCAGAAAAGTGGAGAATACTTCTAGAAGACCCAAAAACATTTGATTCTCCGTGAATATTTTTTCTTTCTTTTTGGTAATTGTTTTGTAGATTAAGGCCAATTTCATTCGTTTTATTATTCTTATTGCAAAACTCAATGCAAACGTTTCCATGAATTTCAACCAATGAAATATTAAGATCACTGTGTTGTCATCATTTCAGTGCCTGGATATTTTAATCACTTCTCTTACTTGTGTTCACTACTGTAGTGGTCCTAGTTTTTGAGGGTATACTACTGATCTTTTCCATCCTAAGTAGATATCGGTGGTTCAGGTTTTCGGGGAAGTGAATGTTTGTGGCATATTGCCGCTCCAGACGTGGATCAAGTGAGGTTACTCGTACAATGTTTTGTATTTCTCTACCCACGCTCACAATTTGCTATTAGGTAACACGTATTCAGAATGGTAGCCTCCCGTTCGTAAATTTTATTCCAGTGTTCTACTCAATTTTTTAAGCAGTTTATTTTGTAATTATTTGCACTCACTGAATGCTCGGTCCGTTTCTCTTCATTCCAAACTAATGATACATCTCATACATAACACTGTTGCAGTTCACTGAGCGAATGATGACCCGCACCAAACATTTCCATATGCTTTTTGTTGATGAATCGTCTTGGCACTTGACACTTTTATATGCAATGTTTTTAGAGAATTAAGAATGCGTGTTTCAAAATTCCATCCTTTGAGTTTAAATTTATAAAGATCACATCTGTTCCCATGTCTCTAGCAAGGCAATATTCTAACGAGGATCCAATCAACTACACACCCACGAAACACTAAAGTCATATATGATCCTCGGAAGGGATTACCAGTGGTGCATATGCAGCGAAATGTTCGGTGTTTGAACTCTGGATCCCTGGCATGGAATACGTAATTGTTACCACGGAGCGGCTCAGTTAATTTCGAGGCTGAACAGTAGTTTTTTCAGCAGCAAGTTTATTTAGGTTTCTTCTTTAATTTTTATCAACCGGTTCATTTAACCCGACAGCAACCAAAGAAGACAGTTCACTAGCTTCATTCGAAAACCTGCGAACAAATCAATATTTCCAAAGAGATTCAAGGCATCTTGTGACGATGAAGGATACATTAGAATGCATATAAATTCATATACAACTCAGAAGTAATTGGGAGTATTGCTTTGGAGTAGTTGACGATCACATATGGTTTTATTTTCTTGATTAAAACGACTAGCAAACAATGTTCACAAAAGAGATGCTGCCAACTAAAGCGACGTTATATTAAAAAATCCCAAAAAACGTTAGATTGTGGTGGAAGGGTTAGAAATAACGATCTTTCACGCAAAAATGTGGTGAATGAAACCGCTTATACCCCAATGCGCAATGCGCAAAGGCCAAGTAGCATCTGTTGAGATGGTAAAACCAAAGAGTTTGGTTGAGTTCACTGGTGAGATCATCGTTGGTCCGGATGTAAAGCTCCGAATAGTTGCACTGTACTGAGAGTAGTTGGATTACTCTGGCAAGAGATAATGGTAGGTGTAGGAGCATAGACATTGTCAGCTAATCGATGGTCAAATGAGTGGCATTCTTGTGCTCTGCATGTGAGATGCGGCATTCGATCTTGGGTAGACGGATTTGCACTTATAATCATAACAGAGCATAACACTTGTCGATTACTGTCCAACTTTCCAGTTCCTGTTTCAGTAGAAAACGACAAACTTCTTCATACAATAAAAAGCCATAAACTTCATATTTATTATTATATAAGTCCAAAAAATGGTAACCATAAAAGCTGAAATAAACATGCGTTAAACTGGATTCAAAAGGAACTATTATTTAACTAGTTTGTTATTGAACTGAGGCCGCTAAATAAATAACAAAGAAGAAAAGAAATATAAATGGAATCGCTACCAAGAGGCTGTCAATTAAATCAGAGTTAGTGGATCTGATATAAAGTAATCAAATCAAATGGCCTAGGTTGTCTCAGAGAAATCGTTCGGTGAAGTTCATTCAACTCCGAACTAGGTGAGATATTCAAAAGTGATTTAACACAAAAAACGAAACTAAATAAAATTCTAACGAATCTCAGAGTGCCTTCATTTAGAAATTTGGAAAACGTTATTGGAGAGTGCGGCGTTCGAAAATGGAGAGAACGGTGCGGCCCTGTAGTTCTGTTATCAGATCACACTTAAAGTGGGGCACATGAATGAGTTCCAACCTTATCAAAGGTACGATTTGTTTCGCTATTTAAATTACAAATTTACATTTCTCCATGGAACAACCAAAATTTTAACAGGGTTCTAAATGCCTTGATACGCCGTTCCTTTCGACGTCTTGCACTGTTTTATCTCCTAAGAGTTGTGACTGGGGTTCTTACGGTACACATGTAATACTTTGAGCTGAAAATGATTGTGCCCAAGATATTTTGGGTAAATTATTATCAGAGGTCCTAGTCTCCAGCTTGATTCGAAAACGACACTGCAAGGACCGATGAAAGTAGCGTATACTGTTATCTGACTCAGAGGTGACAGAGAAACATTTAACATTAGGCAATGAGCCGATTCTTCGTGCTAATTCATTTATTCAAAATTGTAAATGAAATTCGGAAATCGGTTTCATTTTTCCGTTTCCATTCAATGTGTAAATCCGATTCCTCCAGTTCCATTTCAAATAGCTTTCGCTTGAAATGCAAAAAAACGAACGTATTGTAATGCATCTCAGTGAGGCTGTTTTTAACGTGGGTTCTTGCACTGGTCATAATTACATCACCTCACTAACTGAAGGCATGGCAACCACGAGAGCAACTTACACGCTATCGAGAATGGAAACACCTGGACGCAAGGGGTGAAATCCATTCGCTTCAATCGTTGATGCTTGCAAATTTGCACGGTACAACGATGACAATATATCTAACACGTTTGCGTACAATTAACTAATAAAAGCACATTGTGTGATCAATGTAACATTCAATGCGTTGGCAGGACACTGGAAAACTACATATTCTTCACATGACACAACCTGATGGGGAACATTTCACAGTTGTCTGAGTGCGAATTAGCCCGCATTCGTGTGAATTGAGTTTAGCAAACCAACTCACTCATTTGACTTCATAGAATTTAATGTAGGTGTAAACAGAGCTAACTTTTCGCACACAGTATTCCTAATCACGCTAAATTGGGACTGAAATGAAAGCAGAGGGCTCGGGTAGAGAACAGTAAGAAAAATCTTATGTGAACAATGGTGGACTTTCTTCGTGCAAAACAAATTAAAAGATTGGGTATATTTGAAAAGGCGTGGGTTAACTGTGAGCAATTTTGAGCAATCATTGCGCCCACAACTGGCAGGTGAATCTGTCAGTACATGTCCCTAAGTGGTGTAATGACTTTCACCTGAGCAACCCATAAGGAAGGAAGCCGTTTGCGACAAGATACAGATCACTTTCCAGTTTATGATGCGACAGTGAATGTCAATCAAACAAACAGATTGTTCGTCTCGAATACAATTAGACAGTTGGAAGGCTAAGTCGAAGAATAGGTGATAAAAATCAATACCAACTGAAAAGAGACTTCATCAGCAGGTCACTTTATCTCCTAAACCACGGAAGCAATACAACCTAACACTCCATTTCGCCTGTTCGCCGAGCTTGGCAATTTGTTTGCAAACGTTTCATTACCAGCCGAGGTGACATCATCAGTGCTTGTGAAGTGGCTGGTGATGAAACGTTTGCAAACATTTTGCCAAGCTCGGCGAACAGGCGAAATGGAATTCAGTTCACCCGNGAACCGATTTTCAATATTTTGTCAACAACCTGACACATTAATTGTATTCCTATCCAGGGATAACTAGACCACCGGTATAGAATGAGCTGATTGTCATTACATGAAATCGATTTGCGTATGATAAATGCAGGTAAAAAAAACACTGTGTTGATCAACACTTCAGAAGTGGACTGTGAAGCTGATCTGCCAAGTGGAATCCAGTTATGTTGAGCTGACATCCGTTACAAGGCTTGATGTAGCCTGACATCAAGTTTCCATACAAGCTCGTTCTTTCGGAAGACTAAGTAAACCATATTGTTTAAACAGTCCCACGGAGCTCATTCTCATTATATAAGCTATACTTCTGACAAATTTTAAGTCCGACTCTTAGGTCAAATATTTGGCTAGCATATTGAAGTCCGAGTTTAGTTTGAATATCATTGATCTTTGTGAGAGTACTGAAATCTGCCAGACTTACCTTGAAAGCTCGAATTTTTCTGAATATGTACATCGGTTAAAAAGTCGGAAACGTTTTGCAGAGACTTCTCACATTCGCCTAGCTCTAAGATATCCAGTCCATACAAAACCTCTCATTTTGAATTTGCATACAACTGCTCTATCTCGCTTTACAATCTCTTCGGGAATCCAACTGTCCATTTCCCTACGAAAATTACCTTCACATACTTGACCTTCCATCTAAAATGACTCAGCTGCTGTACTTATTTCTACTGTCGTGTCCTCAAGGGATATCAAGAACAGTCCGGATCGTTGAAATGGAGAAGTAATGTAGAAACGGTTTAACCAGAGACCTGTGCTCAACGGTAGCCGGGTTTATGGGTTGAGCGGTTTTCATGGAGAATAACATCAAGGGGTCGGTGCAGTTCACTTTTCATTAGAGATTTTCTAAATGTGTCAACAAATGGTTCTACCTGACCGTTCAATTGCGTGTGTCACAACGGAGAGCGGACACTACAAATAATATTTGATGGAAAGAATACCGCAAATTGTGAAAATGATCTCTTTGGGACGTTATCTGGGAAAGTGGAATTCCGGAATAACGAACTGAGCAAATAACCTACTCCAGTTTTTCATAACAGAGGTATTCCTACAATATGCATCGGATCAACTTTGGGCCACTTGAAACACGCATCAACAATGATTTGATAATACACACCTATAACGGGCATGTAAAATCAATTAAATGCGTGCCCGAGGACAGCTAATGTAAATTGATAAGGTTTTTGCTTTTAGCAGTAGTTTAGCTGCAATTGAACAAGTTTGGAAGGTTTCAAAGGTGTATTTGGTCATCGGATCTATAAACGATCAGTGTGCGTAACTTGGAGCAATTGTCTTCATGCAATCGATAACAGGTTTATTGCGGTGAAATTCTTCGCGTATTACTGACCGCAATGGTTGCCCAACAACAGCTCTCAAACTGTTTTTAAAATATAACAATCCATCCTGCAAAGACATTCTTTGGAAATTAGAAAACATACCGATAATCAGAATCCTCAGTGGTGGGTACTAGTGCACTATGCTCACTCTCTGCATTACACAAAAATCACAATTGCATGTTTAGTAAATCATGTGTTTGGTATCAAAAGCCCAGGGAACTTGCAATCTTTAAAACAGGCAAAAGGTGTCTTACTAGACACTAGAAAAAAATTACGCGATGAAATTACTTTTGTTGTTCTCAGCAAAACGTCGCTCGTACCATTTCAAATAGATCAACTCAAGTTTCAGCTCTGAGCAGTTGCTGACGGAACACTGAGACCAGATTCGATAGTGGAGGTAGAACTGTTGATGACAGTAGTGGTACTAGCAATAAAAAAGAACTGGAATGTGCGAATGAGTAGTCCCTAGCACATTTTCTGTTCATCTGTTTTGTTCTGGTTGATTCAGTGTCTTTTCTAGAAGCTTCTATTAAACGCCTCATGGATTCCAGGCCCTCGTACCATCGATGCATAGCATTCTGGCAAACGGCTGATTGTGATATCCTTTGCACGGATTTGCTCAGATCACGGGAGAACAGTCAGTTTAGTCCGTATTGTTTGTTCAGTGTGAATAATGTATGTTTTTATTAAACAAAACATCTGATCTAACGTCAGAACGATTTGACAAACGAAAATAAACCTCCGAGTTACAGCAAAAAGAACACCATGAACCCCAGGGCTTCAGTGAGGTACAAGCACTCACAATACAATATTACTGCGCATTTACCCAGCGCTATAGTAGCAATATATCTATACTACGAGGCCCTAATGTGGAAATGGATGTTAATAAATAAAGAGATAAAATCAGTGGGTTGCCCACCTACACCGAGCACTAATTTCCCCAAACTAGCTGGTCTTGGATCAAAACAGATTAAAACATCGAGGCATGTTCCAAACCAACCATTTGATATCATTTTGTGACAAACTGTCCCTCAAAGCGAAATCATCAAATCCCCTAGAGATGTGTGCTGTCACATTTCATCCATTTTGTTTCATATGCGGTCTCCTAAATGCATCATTGAAATGCGAATAATTAATGGAGATTTCACAGAAATTCCACCTTACTTTCTCAAAAACGTTGCAGTTTCACTAATTTGACTAGCAGTATTTTGTAAGCTAATTTTCGCTCCATAGGCAGCAAAACAAGCGTGTACCAAAATAGAAGCATTTCTGTACGGCTATTTCTACACTGCTGTGTCTCTTCCGTAGTACGGCTATTTATTTCAACTGTCTATTCAGTAAGGGATCTCAAAGGTGGAACCTAAGCATACTATCCATTTGATCACCGGGCAGCTGACCAAATCATTGTTGATAATTCCCGTACACGTTATAAATTAGCGCAGTTTGTTGCGAGTATTTAAATACGCACATCTCAGCCTCTGCCTCCATTGGTCTTGAGCCGGCCAAAGATAGTTAAAACCTGATCACTGACAGAAGAACAGTAAATGATTTCATTCCACTTCTGGATTGATTTTGCGATAGAAACACTAATATTACAGCAAGATCATGAGTTCAAACCTCGGCGGTATTGATGGATTCGCACTGGTCATGAAACAGGGTTAAACTAGCTGAACAATCTTTCTTCTCCAACTCACCGTTCTGGACGAAGAAATTCATCATTAAATACAAATGACATTTTTATATTGTACTACTAATGTTGACATATACTTTTTTCTCCTTAAAAAAATCTGACCTACCGTCTGCCCCGATAATGAAGTAGAACATCCAGTTAACTGGTTTCAATTATATTCTCGTTATATCAAACAACAGTATCATTGTGATTTTCTAGAACAAAGGCATAGCTCAAAACTCATGACCAGTTGTGTATTATATGCGATGATTCCCAACTATTGTATCTCTGTCGAATTTGAATTCCATCGATTGAAATGATATCCATTAGGGCGATCCAACAGTTCAATACAGAAGTTTGTCTGTGCTGTAGGTAAAATTATCTGATGGATTTACTAGGGATCCCATTTTATGTAATGATGTAACAAAACGCCAGCTAAATTAGATTGTGTGTGTGCGTGCGTGCGTGCGTGCAACGAAGAGGCAGATCATATCAGGCAATGACCCAACAACAAACAAAAGAATGATTCAGTACACTTATCGGATAAACAAATGGTAAATTTACGAGCCGCTGCGAAGCCGTGACACACGGCTTCCGATTCCATGTCGCGGATCTGTAAACTGTGAAAAGGCATATCCCAATTATTCAAAACAACATTCAATGTAACCTGAAATGAATAATCAATGTACGCCCTAGGGCCAGTACCGAAAATTCGTGCAGTCTAAATTCCTTTTCATTCTTATAGTGAGTTTCGCTGAGGTCCAGGATAAATACGACGCTCTGAACTTGTGATTCTACAGTTAGGGTTTCAGGACTTAAAACACTCGTTCTTGTAATTGTAGTTCAATATGGCATTAGGGTTCACCTCCTGAATCCTCATTCCCCGTTGCGCATTACAAGGTAACTCAAAATATTCTGTCGTGTGCTACGCTGTCGAAACAGTGATATTCTCTACCGTCATCATTGAGTTCGATGTTTCTCTCTCTTTAACGTACACCGCTCGAACATTGTGGAGTACTAACGTGCGTAAGTATTCAGTATCCCAAATGCTTCAGTATTACTGTATTAGTTTACAGATGGTTTTCTTCACATTTTTTGTCAAACCGAAAGATGCTTTCAGCTTTCATACATCATAAGTAAACCGTTGCGTTGCACTTGAGGACTAGTTCCTCTGACACCTGCAGTTTGTTTCTCGAGCTACTATTCATCAGAGCAGACAGTTTATTCATCTTTTCGCACGAAAATGGCCCTTGCCACTCGAGTGAACAGTTCTTTGTACAGTCGACGGGTGATTGCAGCTTCCAACACTGCTCATAGATGATTCTTTCCTTGCGATATTGTCAATCCAGCCCAACTTCCAGGGAGCTGATATATTAAAAAGAGGAAACAATCAAGAATGTTTTCTTACCTCGACGGTAAGAGACGTGAACTGTCGAAGGCGTTTCAGTGTGAGGTGCACGTCGTGCCATAAGATAATCAATGTTGAAATCGCTTCAAAAGCCAGAATCCGTGCTCACTTCATCTTAGACCTATAGGCTCTTGAAGCATTTAACTGATGATTTCCTTACTCTAAACACTGACCTCCAGGAACGTTGTCGACCAGCCTGCTTTAAGTGCTATCTAGAAAGTGTGATTTTTGTTCCAGGTGACAACTTATACTGACAGCCTGTTCCATATAGGTAGAAGACGTTGGTCTGGGTCTGCAACTTCTCACCTGGTATGATTTTATGGACGCTTAAGTCTACAGCCTATCGTGTTTTGAGCAGGAGAGGTCGTAAAT
>UZAN01043089.1:2544-20198 GCA_900618425.1 Echinostoma caproni
GCTATTGCAAGCTGAAATGGGTTTTCAAAATGAGGGTGATGTTGCACGAGTTTGGTCAACACCTGTATATATATATACATATATATATATATAATCACTGACTTGTTGTGTGACTTTGTGTCCATGCACAGAGCCGTGTTTGATTTTTCCGTGAGGATCGTTTGACGGTCTCACTTTTTCAATTGATGCGTTGTACGGATTGTTCTGAATTACAATTCATGGTGCGTTTCACAAAAAACTTCATCAACTCATTGTGCAACAGGACAGAAAGAGGGTTAGAGCGATTTTCATATACTAGCAGGAAATTTACTTACTGAGCCTAGAGAGGAAAATTTTGAGGCATATCACCATGATTGACTCGTTTTGCCAACGTCTACTATCTATCTGCAGTTTACATGATCACCTAATCTTTCTACCCGGAATCCAGTTGGTTCACTGTGCACCGTTCAATCATCTCCAGCAGTAACTTAATTGTATGGTGAATTTCGTCGTGTACGGAGCAAATGTAGCGTAAACTGAAGAGCTAGGAAGTACTGTATAACTATTCCAACCTGAATTCCTTTTCGCCTGATGGCCGAGCTTGGCAATTTGTTTGCAAACGTTCCATCACCATCCGAGGTGACATCATCAATGCAAACACTGATGACGTTCACCCGAGCTACGAGAGCCAATTTTCAATACTTTGTCAACAGTTCTCCAACCTGATCTGGTTTCATCAGCAGTGTGCATCCGTCGATCCAACTTGGGATCGAACCCAGGACTCACAGATAGAATGCAGGAATATTAGCCACTCGGCGACCAGACCACTAGTCTGACTGTTTTTCTTGTTGTCTGTATACGATACAGCATAAACCCTCATCACAAGTTTATTGCGAGCATCCCACTCCGGTCAAATCAGCAATTCCGGAGTTGTGACTCAGTTGTATACATTCTAAACATGTCGGAAAATATGTACCGTGCTTCCTAGATTCTTAGTTCATTTGTTCTGTACACGACGAAATTTACTATAGAATCGAAGCGACTCTCCTCCTGCTCTCGGGTTTGGAATTTTCCTAATCGAGTCAACCGTGGAGGCTAGTACTGAAATGAACGAGAAATGATGCCCGCGTTAAGCTCGCAAAGATGGGTTACGCTACATCTTGTATAAGGAAAATGAAAAACGGTTTGATCAGCTGCTCGGTGGTCAAGTGAGTAGTATGATTGCGTTCTACCTGTGAGGTCGATCCTCAGTTGGGTCGGTAGATTCACACTGCTGACAAGACCCGATCAGGTCGAAACTGCTACGCAGTGCCCCCTCACTTTTTCCTTCATGTTTTGTTTACCCTCCACTCGACCACATTGACTATACAATCAAATCACACTCCACTGCTCTCAATTGACTTAATTGATTCGATATTTCAACCACTGTCTTAAGCGTGAATCCATTGAATTCGTTAGATCAATTTTTCAATTTCATTGAGGAAGGAGCATGATTCCAATCCAGTAACAATGAAAATGCAAACGGGAGGGGGCTGAGCACAAACGGGGTAAACGGTTTCACGCATAATAAGAATTTCTTTTGTGCGCTTCATCGATCACTTAATTGTCCTTCATATGGTCTCGTTACCTGAATAACTTGGGTGAATTTGGCAAAAGTCACTATTCCCATTACCCGTCTAATTCAGACTCGGTCTACTGCAAATGAACTTTGAACTATGTTCAACCCCCTCCCTACCTTATTCCTACCGTAATTTTAGCCAATCCTGGTTCACTGCGGTAATAGATCGTCCGAATGAATCCACCAATCAGCATCGAGCGCATTTGAGTGCCGCTTTTTCCCTGCTCCATGCACCGTCACTCACATCCAATGAGGGAAGAGGTGGAATTCCATCCATCCCATTGGCTTTCCATCCCAACGCACATAATAAAACATGCATTCCTCCGGGATCCACCCATTCTCTGACCTGAATCTTTACTAATACTTCGGGTGTGACCACCGGGGTCTTTTCCTACTGGCCTTAAGTGTGGGTGTTTCCTTGGCACGTGACTTATCACTCGTCCCCAAAACGTCGGTGTGCCTTTCTGTCTGTCTGTTCGTCCATCTCTTCGCTCCGGTGTGACCGTATTCAGCGTCCGCTGCGTCATCTCCTGATTCGTTCACTCATTGATTTGTTTACGCGTGTTGTCGAGACGCGTGTCACCTTGGTTACAGCGTGTTTCGGATTAGTCGGTGAATTTTCGAACGATTAGTGCCGTGTTTTGTGTCCCTCGTGAGACGTGTGCGTTTTTCAGTGGATTAGTTACCTAAAACGAGCGTACTCACGCGGCCTCATGGATGTGGATTATCCGGAAAACTCGATTTCCGTAAGTGGATATTTTATTCGAATATGCATTAGTGTTTATCACTTAGGTAGATGTTTTAACTGACTCATTTGACTGATTAATATGACTTTTTAATTTTCATGTCAGGATTTTCATGTATTCGAATTGCTTGGTCGAGGCGGATTCGCTCAAGTCTATCGAGCCAAATCAGCAATTACGGGACAGGAGGTGGCAATAAAAATGGTAAATACACTTTTTCGTGCAATTTTGTTTCGATGCTTTTCATTGATTGTTGAAATACCACTGGTTCAATAATTGTTGCATGACTCACGAGCAAATCTCTCATCGTCTCATTGGTTTTAAGTCATCCGCATAACTGGTTTATTATTTAGTTTCTCTTAAATGTTCTTATTTTCTTCCTGAACTTTGACTCACTCAATCATCTTACGTAGAATATATCCCTGTTGTGAATGATCTGCTCTCTGGAAATCTGTGTGGGTGGTGTGGAAGAATTTGGAGGTATAAGGGATGCACCGCATTGATGGACAATAAGTTAGTTGCGTTTATAGCGTGTTTTAATGGTTTAAAATTAGACCTAGTTTGGGTCGATACGTTACAATAATCATTCTATAAAATTATTGGTGCCTTTGTACTCTCTCTATTTCAATTATATGGATAAGGATGCATCAAGCGTCTGAATAAAGTGACTTGTTTAATTCGTTTCAATAGCTTTATTTATGGTATGCATAAATCATGCAAACAATAAAGAGAAAAAATATTGTTCTCGTAGGAAATGGCAAATTGTTATTTAGGCACCGTTTCTTTAGGAATACAGATGGATATTTATATACGGATAGTTATAATGACGATGACGAAACCCCTCATTTCTAACACCGTACGAAACTATCATTATTCCAGTTGTTTTAAAATGCGGTTTGTGCTTTACATTCACCGCAAATTTGTTCCGTGCTACTCTAAAATGAAACTTGCTGTAAGACGACGCTCATTCATCCACCAGCCACTTATATCGGGGAGGTTCTACACGCTTTACAAGAATGCTATAGAGTTGTTGCACCAATCATGATGGATTGTCTAAAGATCGATTTATGGTCATGCTACTCACTAATTACTTAGTAGGTCAATGTGAAATTTGCTTTTACTCGTATATGCGTTACATCCCTCAACAAATTCCGATAATTTATCGTCTAAATTACCTTCAATCCATTTTTAGATCGATAAAAAGGGTATGCTTCAGCATGGACTTGCAAATCGCGTGCGCCGTGAAGTGGAAATTCACAGTCGATTGAAGCATCCTTCAATCCTCGAGGTTTGTTCCTCATATTTTTGGGGGTTGGAGGAAATTCAATTATTTTTAATTGGGGTCAATGAGTTGTGAAAAACCATTCGATTTCGGTTTTCATTTTTCATTTTTATACTGTTATATCGAATCGTGAAAATTCTCGAATTTTAAATAATTTATACGTTTCTCGCTTTATATTGTTTCTAGCTTTACACGTGCTTCGAGGACGCAAATTACGTTTACTTGGTCCTCGAAATTTGCCATAATGGCGAGTTGCAGACTTACATTCGACAGAATGGTCCGGTTAGTGAAGATGTCGGTAAGTTTTGTTATCCTAATGACAAATTAGTATCGTAGATGGTCTCATGTTTTCTTTCAGTTAAGTTACTTGTTAGTAGAGTACCGATGTGTGTGTGTGTGTGCTGAATTATTATTGATGTCGGCAGACCATTCTTCAGACTTAGGCACCAGTCTCGACCCATTCAGTCAAACCTGCATTCGGAAAGCACAAAACACAAAGAGATAAGGGGAATAAAAAGTGAAATGAATAGTTTTGAACTGTCTGTCAAGGAGTTCTCAAGTATATTTAAATGATACTTCGTTTTTCCCTTGCTGGAAAGAATCCTTTCATGTTTGCGTGTGTGAGAGATCTTTTATTTACACCTTTTCTGTTTCATTCGTTTCACGCATAATTCCTGGTAGCTCGTCATTACCTGAAACAGTTGATCAGTGGCCTATTATATCTTCATTCGCACAATATTCTGCATCGTGATTTGACTTTGGCCAATCTGCTTCTAACCAAGGATATGAAAGTGGTAAGTCTCAAATTGAGTGCAATGTTTTTTTGCATTCGTGACGATTTAAAACAAGAACTTGATATAAGTATCCTGTCCACTCAAGCCAGTCATGCGAAATGGATGATCGTCAACAGTATTAGTTTCCTCATGGGGCAATACTCCTTGGTTCTTATGTTTGCTTAAATTACAATTCACCCAATTGGATCATTTCCTTTGAAGTTTCATTCCGTGTTCTTGTGTATTGTTAAAATGAAAAGAGCCTATACTTAACTCGCAATCTGACCTTTGAGGCGCTTGTGGCTGCTGCTTGCAAAAGTGACCCGCCACCGCTGCTCATCCCACCATGGACGAAAACCATAGCAGAATGTGGTTTCCATCCACGGTCCTCTGAGTTACATGCACACCACGCCTTTAATGCGCCACTCTCCTAAGTGCTTTCCTGGCATTGTGTTTTAATGTCTTGATGAAGTTTAATCTTATATTTTACCAGGCTCATTACTTTTAATTACGTTTTCCTTTTCGTAGAAAATTGCCGATTTTGGACTGGCTACTAAGATTGAACCAGGCGAGGACCATAAAACTATGTGTGGCACACCGAACTATATTTCTCCGTAAGTATCCACACCATCATCGATATTCGTGGGATGTCATTTATGTATTTCCGTTATATAATCATTTCATTTTTCCCTCTTCACTCCTCATTTTTTGTCACTTACAGCGAAGTGGCCAGTCATGGTCCGCAAGGTTTGGAAACTGATGTTTGGTCCCTCGGTTGCATGTTCTACACACTCATTGTCGGTCGCCCTCCATTTGACACTCGTGAGGTTCGCTCTACTTTAAATCGTGTTTTGGCTGTGGA
Organism: Echinostoma caproni; assembly: GCA_900618425.1. Lineage (NCBI taxonomy): Eukaryota > Metazoa > Platyhelminthes > Trematoda > Plagiorchiida > Echinostomatidae > Echinostoma > Echinostoma caproni. Next base: position 7,802 of record UZAN01043089.1, read on the forward strand.
TTATGAACTACCCGCTTCCTTATCCCCTGAGGCCACTGATCTAATTGGTTGCCTACTCAAACGTCACCCTCAGGAGCGAATCAAACTGCGCGCAATTGCGCAACATCCTTTCATGTTAAAGAAGGCGATCAATCCTCGCGTTATGGTAGGTCACCTTGTGTCTGGTGGAAGTGTTATCCACTGAATTCGTTCATGTTTACTCTCCCTCCTACTCAACTGCCGTCCTCATTCTATATTCTTCAGCTCTCAACGAAAATTAGGATGCGTCGTGTGCGTTACTAATACAGTCTATAATTAATTATTAAATACTTTTTCAATACTATGTCACATAACCTCACTCCACGCTTCTCCCATACTTAGGATTATAACTTGGGCAGTGTCGGTCCCTTCCTGAGATACTTCTGTCATCATTTTCTCTTGATGTATTTATACCTCTACCCGTAACATAAAGTTTAGTATTTGTTTCACGCGGGTTCATAATTCCATTTTAGTTATGCTTGCCGTGTTATTCCGAAATCATGAAGACAAGTTTAGCCAGAATAAAGAATCAGGCTTCCTTATCCTTAACCCTGGGAAATGAGTCGTTTTTAGTCGCAGAGAGCGTGCACACCAAAATTTGAAGTGATACTCGTTTGTCGAGTAACTGTTGCAGATTTGTTCCCAATCTCCCCTTTAATATCGATTTTTATCATCCCTTTCAGGAAACGTCAAATGATAGCGGAATTGATTCAATGGCTCGAACTCCTCTAGGCTGTTTGACAAATAATCTCACTCGCAGCTCTGCTGCTAAGTCAGTAACTTCAGCTGATCAGCATTCTAGACCGTCGCTGGGCCTCTTATCGGCAGCTCTCTCTGAGGCACAGTGCCAGTCGTCCAGCACCCCCTATTTTCAAACGTTTCCTCGTCGATCTTCTCTATCTGATAAAAATGGTTCCTTGGATCCAGCTCCTCTGAGGTCTACGAAGATTGAGTGCAACACGCTTCCTCGCACTGGCCCTTTTAGCCATGGGGAATCACACCAGGACAGTTGCTCCCGAAATCCTGCTACACGTGATCCACTCCCCCCGTGTCCTCCCACCCAAAATCCGAATCGCGGTCTAACCAGTTTGTCGGGCCTTTCCTTATCCTCCTGGTCTCGTCCCACCGGCGCAACTGAGACAGTCACGGTACAACCGAAGCCTGATCTGCCACGGCCCAGTTCACGTGATTCATGTCGAAGACCTGTTGGGGTTCGCTCTCGTACCGGTTCTACCGGAAAACCGAATGAACGCAGACCAAGCCCGCTAAATTGTCGGCGTTTACGTCCAATGAGAACGTATACCAAATTAGCAGTAATCAATTTGTTAGACGACGAGTCAGTCTGTGTTGAATTTCTTCGTGGGGGCCCTGGAAAACCCAAATCCGATGATTTGTCTTCCTCGGAGGGGGATCGGCAACAGGTCGTCGTTGAAGTGATGGGAGTCGATCGCACAGGTACCCAGATTGTAGTCTATCTGCCAGGAACAGCAAATCACGGTGTGGCATTAGATACACGAGGTTTGTTTGAGGCTTCTCCGTCGTCAGAACCTCCCGTTTCCGTGGACCAATGCGGTGGACCACCTCGGGCCCGACCAGGAGACCATGTATCTTTATTCTCATTGGATACATTGCCGGAGAAGTATTGGAAAAAGTACCAGTTTGTATCCAAGTAAGTTATTTAATGGAATATTGTGGTAAAATGGATTGATTCGCTTGTTCAGTCGACATTGTCAAGTGTCGCGTTACGTGCTTACTCATTTGTTTGCAAGTTTAGTTTTTGTTTTCACAACCCTCAACTTATCATTATCGTGATTTGAACATTCCAATCTTCCATATACTTCATTTAAGTGAGTAACCATGGAACAGCAACCAGAACTGGCGCACGAAAGTGCATGGTTAATGGTTGTAAGAACTCTAACTGAACTGACCTGGCTACCCATTTAGTTGATTAATGGAGCAGATGTAGATTGAAAAGTTTGGAATTAGGTACACTGCACAAATATAAAATAACAATAAGCACATTCTGATATCTTCATTGCTTCAAATCGGCTGCTTTCGCACACTCGAATGGATCAGAAAACCACCTGTTTCCCACTCTAACCGACAGGAACAGAATAATACTTGTTTTTATTTTATTTCTTTGATCTAGCGGATAACAGCTGAATGATTTGTCTAATCACAAGTGATCACGTGCTTCGGGACGCATTAGGACATATCTAAATCGTTTAGATCAAAATATTGAATATGCCAAATTTCCGTTAAAAACACGAATGGATATTCTGAGTTAAAACGGTAGTGCTTTCGGGTTTCATTCACACAAGAATGAGACAAATCATGCTGTCGTTGAACGTTTGCAAACGATAGTTCCATTACCGAGAAACAAACTAAAATTTATGTTTATCTCTCTTGAAGAACATACACCACTTACTAGTTTCCCTCACTCAGCTCTGTATCTTGTTAGCGAATTGCTTGTTTCTGGTTGATGATCATATATAGATTTAATGAGATTTGTTTCACCAGAATATTAAGGTACTTTACCGATACTTTTCGCAGTTTTCTAATTCACACTTGTTCGAATCTATTCTGGGTTCGTTAATCATGCAGTTTAACTCCTCCGAGTTGCGCTCATCTTTTTACCATACCAATGATCGCCCTCTGACTCTACTTTTTCCTTTCGATGCAGGTTTGTGGCTATGGTTCGCGCCCATACACCTAAAATTACCATGTACACTCAACGAGCAAAGTGCATGCTTATGGAAAACGGTCCACAGGCTGACTTTCTCGCTGAGTTCTATGACGATCAGACACGAATAGCTTGCGCAGGAGACGGTTCTATTCGAATAACTCAATCTGATCCTGGTTCATCTAAGCCCGTATCTGTCACATTGGATTCCAATCGAAGTCTTTCTGCATTAGCTCCGGCCACGCGAGCGCTTCTGGATTATGTTTACGAGGTGAGTACCCAGTTCATGTTCTTTTAGGGATTTTTATTCGATTTTGGAGTCATTTTTATCAACCAAACTTTATAGGGTCATTCAGCTCTGAAACGGGAATCTTTTCGGAGTAATCCTTCCTTGAATATGAATGGATATGTTAAGTGATTTAGAGGAACGCCATTGGGAAACAGTTTGCCTCCGGTGCAGATTGCAGTAGGATCTGATCATATATTTTAGCTAAAGCCTTCTTAGAATTAGTCCAGCAATAATATCAAAGCTCTGTAATGTGTACAAAAGTATTTTCAGCTGCAGGAGAAGTCAGCTCCATAACCCACAATGGTCCATATCGGTTCTCAAGAATAAGGTTACAAATAGTGCCCCAGTACCATTTGACCGTTTTATTCACTATTGCCCCTCTAGCTTTTGTGAGTTCAGGTACAGGGTCGTTCCAGACAGGCCGGTGGTTAGTGATTTAGTTCATTCGCCTACACTACAAGCCTCGTGAACGGGACGTCTGATTCTTATGTTATTTTATAACAAAGGCGAATGTCCACGCCCTCGAGCACAGCTCTGGATGATCCAAAACGGCTTTTTCAAAGTACCGAGCTCCTTTTATTCACGACCAGCCATAATTTTGATGATCGTTCCTATATATGACTTATAAATGACCTGGATACGCACCAGGTAGCACACTGCTGTGTCTGGTATAATATATTGACGCATGTAACTGGAATACAAAACAAAGCTGAGATATAGCACTTACCATTTGTTATGTGATGGTTTCAATTACTTTCTCCTCAATATTTTTTTGTTTTTGTTTACCACACGGTTGGTTTTGTCTATGATTTATCTCGATACAATATTGTTACAGCAACGGGACCGGTGTCGAAAAATCGAAGAATTACTATCTGCTTCCACTGATCAGACTCAACTTAGTTCGTTTCCGGCCATTATTGGCAGACGACCCAAGTCTACCGGCCTTCCGGCTTCCAATTCGATTCCGGCTGTGACCTCACAAACACACTCCAGCATGGTCAATATTGGATCAGCTCTAGTTGATCTGCCGGCAACCCTACTTGGTTTGATCTCATCGTGTTTAACAGCCAATCCGAGATGTTCCCATATTTCTTCCCCGTCGAATCGGCCGGTTTTCGTTCCAAACGTGGGTTGGGCTGACCAGCGTTCATCGGATGAATTACAAGTCCAATTCAATGATGGTGCTCAATTATTACTCAGCTACGACCGGTCCCTAGTACGGTCAATTCATTTTATTCCACCGCCTCATTCATCCGGGGTAGCTTGTCAGTCGACACGCCCGCAAAGGTACAGCACTTCAGATACACTTCCAGACGAGGTTCAGCAACGACTTGAACTTATGCCTTTAGTGATTCAACATCTGCGCATGCACTCTATATGAGCCAAAGGATACCACCCTCCCCTATCAATCTATCACCTCAAATCCCTTGTGTTCATGGGCTGTGATGCTTCCAGATACCGCACTGTCTCTTTTAAAGTTCCCACGAGTCTCTCAAATCGGACAGCGTTCTCTACTTTCATCCTATCGGTTTCGCATTATGTCTTGTCTCCATTCTTCCTCCTCGTAGCAAACTTCCTGGATTGTATTCTTTTATTTCCCTTAATACTTGTCTGTCCGCATATTTGCTTTTCTCTCTCAATCTTATCTCAATTGTCTGGTCTAATTTTAAACTTCTCAAGCTTCTCGCCTCTTCGAAACCAACTTTATTTCACCAGTCCGGGAGGAAAGTGGTTACACTTTGTCCAAAAGCGCCAATCTGACACAGACGGATCTGGATGTGCAAACCTGTCTTTCACTAGCATGAATTTTCATTCACAAATTTTGTAGATCACTTTTGGTGTGATCCCAACTTACATAACTGTGTTTGTCTATATCCTCCAGCCTGTGTTTGTTCATGCGGAACTACATCTGGTTCCCTGCGTTGGTTTTGTGTCATGGCGACTGCTTGCATGTGTGTATCGTGTTTGAGTGCCTGTATAGTGTGTGCATGTGTGTGCGTATGGGTGTGAGAGATTTTCTGATTCTTTTGTACATACCCATGCCGAAACCACAATGACTATTGCCTCCCGGTCATCGATTGTGAAGAACGTACGATACGATGTCGAATGGTTTTCCGGTCTATTCATTCCCGTTTCTCACCAAATTGATTTTGCTAAATCGAGGGGGTAATTTATGTACAAAATTGGGTTTTCTTCATTTTTTCAGTCTGTACTATAAATCTAGATTTCTACTCTGTTACCTGATTTGTTTTTCTCTGTCGTTCTGATGGTCACGTACATGAGCTTGAGCAAGAACTAACCTCGTAGTTAATTGCCGGGAATTCAACCACGCACCAGGGAGGATCCACTATATGATGGATCGTTCGTGTGGAGGCTGTTTGGTGGATGTAGGCAATAGGGTCAGTCTAACAGATTTTGAGTTGAGTGCAAATTGCGACAGTTATTTCAGTCCTTATTTGCCAGACTGTGCCAAACAAATCGTGGTATAATAATCTTGATAAAAAGATAAACGCTCCACGATTTGCAAGTGGGCCGAACACTGCCAGGTTGCCCAGGCCAAGGCAGGTGAATTTTCTTGGGGAATCCACAACCGGAACCTTTGGCTAACCAAAGCCTGACCCGCAAGGCAGCGGGGCGGTGTGCGAAAACCGCAATCGATTGGGAGCCGGTGTTCAGTTCATTGGATCATACGCCATTCCGGCGGGGTCAAACGTCCAAGGTGCCCAATACACCTCGATGCCCAATGGAGCCGGTGACCATTGCCACAACCGGAAAGGCGTGGGTGTGTTTCGTACGCCTCGCCTTGGTTGGTTTTGAATCAGGATTTCTAGCCAACTCCTCTAGGTGAGCTGCCAGTTGTTCATCAACCCGGTTATAGTCCCAGATATCGGCTTTTCGTCCTCTCACTTTCGTGCAAAACAAGTCCGCCACGAGAAAGCAGTGAGTAGGACTTCCTCAGTAGAGGCTATTTGAGACGCTTGATCGTATGGGAGCATTTCGCGAGGTGCAAGGGACGGGTGACCAGTCGCAACCCTAGACACCCACCCCCGACCATATTGAGGATTTCGGAGACTCTTTATTTCAGTCCAGACATGATCAGCCGTATTGTGCAACGAGCAACCGTGTTTTGAAGTTATTTCCTCGAAACTACGACTCAGAATCGATTTCATTTCTCATGTCTCGTATAATTTAGGGTCATATAATCTTTTTTGACTCTGAAGCTACCTAATCTCTTAGAATAATCCGAAAATAATCTTTTCAAAGCATCTTTTTGGAATCATCTAGATTGTTCTAATACATTCCACATTTAGTTGTATATAGTGTTTATCAGTCATTGATTGATAATACCCTATTCCGCTTAGAAGTTGCCATGAAAAGAACCTCATGCCTGCCACATCACATTAATCATTTAATTAGAGCTAAGTTCTGTGATAAGATTGTTCAAACAACTTTCCTGGTAGAGATCTGATATGCTCCTAATTTTAGAAAATTTTCTATATTTAATGGAAACTGGATGACTTCTGCATGCTTCCAGTGCGCTTCTCTGGGATTGTCACCTAATAGCCTAATCATGAAAAAGCAATCCGGGAATTCTGTGATGGGTTGATTTACTGTCCAGATCGATGCGGATTTCTGTACAATGTTGCTGAAAAATGACCTATGGAATATTCAAAACACGTCTGGTTACTTTCTTGGAATCCTGTTGCGTCCTGTGCACCGGTTTCTTTTCGTATTGTTGCTGTGTCGTTGGTTTTATTTGTCAACAGTTTCCAGAAATAAGGAATGTTTTGTAGCACATAGATCACAGATTTTAGCTTCAACACGAGTGTCTTTGGCACAGGTTGACTTTGTAAATCGTTAGATACGGCTTGAAGTCCCTATTGTCCCTCCTTGATCAAGCAGAACATGCATTCTTCGAGGTACATGGAATGAATACTTAACGTTTGATTAAACTAAATGACACCCGTTTTATGCTGGTGGGTTCCACGATGGGGAACAAAATGACAATCCACCTTAGCGAGCCTTGCTCATCTTATGGGGATTGTGGATCGTGGGTGGGTAATGAAATGTGTTATCTCTTCATCGCTGACACTCGTCCTGCTCGTAAAGTGAGACCTTCTTGGCCAATCATTTGACTACAATCACACGATACAAGGAAGATTTGATTTAATCTGAGGTTTTTGATTTCTAAATATTGTACTGTACTTCCCTTCTGCACGCTAGGTCTGACTGATTATCATTGAAGGGAACATGTGGAAAAACTTGAATCGGTAATGCTAGTTGGCACAGTTGTAACATACACGTTTCGTGCGAGGGGTCCGGTATTCAGATACCTTGACGGATACTGGATATACACCATTGAGGAGCTCTAACAGGAGCGGAACTCGAGTCTCGTACTACCTGAGTGCTTGATTGGCTGGATGATCTGAGGACTGTATGTGAAGATAAAGTCTGAATATTGTTTAGTCAAATAAAAACCTAGGCAACTGAACTCGTCGTTCAACTTCGGCTTTCAACAGGTACCATGCGAATCTGAAGGACGCAAGAACTGCGGAAATAAAGGTCCAGATTGGGATTATCATAGGAGGAAATCCGTGAATAATTATCGCATTGCCGAAAATTCTTGATCCGCACTGGTTAACATTCTTCACTTCTGACTCATTAACTGTAGCGAATAAATGCGCAATCAGTCAATAGCTGTAGCTTCCAAGTAGTTCTTGTTAAATGTCGCGGGAAGTTGGATCCCCCGGGACTATATCATAAAGATACAAAATTTTGCGAGATTAGGGTATTGGTTTGTGGCAGTTCTAATTCGGATATACATGTCGGTGTGGGGAGATCACTAATCGGTGTCCCGAATAACGTTTGCGATACCACCGGAAGGCACAAAGAACATACTATGACAGTGCTAGTCAGTTTTAGTTCGCTTAAACTACCATTAACCATACGCTTTCATGCAACCAACCATTTCCCATTCGTTTACTTTCCCACTCATCAGGAAATCCTGTTCGCGAAAACGACCAGTAAATTTTCGATAGGTAATTTGTGTTGGCAGTCTGCTTCCAATCTGTCCTACCGCCAATTCCACCACGTGATCGGGCAGCAATTTTCATTTCCATCTCGAACGTGATAGATACCAATTTACTACTGTCATTATCCTCCTCGTGTTTCGTTCGCTGTCGGACAGGTACTGCATTAAATCACTCAGCACTTCTGTAGTACCGTGGATCACTGATTAGGATGATGACCGTAAAATTCTACGCAATTCTGCTTTGTACGTACGTGAATGATTTACACCAGCCATCATTTTATGCGAGAATCTCACGACTCGGTCAGTGTTTCGGTTCGGTTACTCGCGTGAAATGCATCTGGTCGTGGGGCTTTGAGTGACGAGCAGCGTGTGTTGGTCGGCCACCAGTTGTGGGTGGACATCACTGTGGCTGATGGTTGATGCAGTTGACTGGTATATATGTGAGTGTACAACCGGGACGGTTGAAACCTGACTTCAGTTAGCAACAATTCTTGAACGCAAACTCGGTGTGGGGAGGAAGGACGGGCGTGGCACAAGGATTGGGACTTCCAGTTTCTCGCTGCCTCCCCTTCCCCGCCTTCACCGTTAACAGTAATTTCGTCGTCGTCGTCATTTGAACAACCCCGAAACCGCAAGGAAGCACGCATGCTCAGGCACATTAGATCTTTGAACGATAACACGGCTCCCTGGAAGTCCCAACCTAGTGGCCGCTTACTCAGTTTGTTCCAGTGCCCGAAAGCAGGCAAGAGAGATCACACAGAGGGGTGGGGGAGGGTGAATAATGATCGGGTTGAGTTCTCCCGGTGGCCAGCAGATCATGCCATGAACAAGTTACATGCACACATGAAACATCACTCACAAATAAAGCTTCAACAAACTAAGGAATGGGTGATGATTGAAAATTGATGGAATATTTTTTGCAGTGCTCCAATTACATTTATGCAAGTGAGAACGAAAGTAAAATCATCCTTACCGAAGTATCACAAACAGGTGTGAATTTTACAGCATATTTGAAAACGCCTGGTTTTCTTTATTATGCCTTTTGTGAGGAGATTCCAGTTATTTGTATCATTGGTTAAAATAACGATAAGATTTACTCAAGTGCTCTTAATGATGATGTTGTTGAATGAAATGGAATGGAACGGCAGAGAGAATCGAACGTAAGAAAATTCGAACTCAGCAACGCTGAGGTGTTCTTACATTATATCCACCTAATGCGATTTATAGGTTAAAGTCCAAATCAATGTACCATATAACAGTTATTTTCCTACATACATTTTCCATCGTATTCTCCTCAAAAAAACTTTCTTTGTTCTGACAAGATGCCTTATGATATTTTCGCTCGAACGTTTGCTCAATCGCAGGATTTTGCGAAAGACATTTACATAGAGATTGCTTCCGCTATCGCTTGCGTTACAATCGATTGACAATCATGTCATTCACTTTACGTGTTTCATGCCAACGGTATCGAATCTAAGATAGACGAATGGTGAGGCGAAACTGTAGGAATCTCTGTACAGAGCGAATGAGGAATAGGACATGGCTCTTATCCCTCAGGTTAAGGTTGAGGATACTCTATAGTTAGTTGGTTTGAGGACAAACGGTGGGATATATCGGCCAGCAGATCGCCACGACTTTCTGGATGTCTTGTCTCTGTAAGCATGTTAAATAAGATTAAGTGTCCCACGTACCGAGTACATTGTTTCGTCTTCACGCTCACAGCAAATAATTCAGTCCACATTCGTGTTGTATGACAGCTACCAATGTCATCTCAGAATTTCTGTAATAATTATCTTTCAGTGAGTCCCATCCCCTTGGGGGTTCGCTAATTCCGCTATTCGCGTCTTATATTTTCGTTTCAACCAGGGTGGCAAAAACTGCGTACTGTCAATGAGTCCCCACAAGTACAGAATAGCTGTTCAGTGCTCTTTCTGGGCAACTGCACAATTTCACAGACACATAAGATGTACGAAACGAGCGGAAAATCACCACAGAGAAAAAATTCAAACAATACGATCTATACAGAATATCTGGATATCTGTGAAATGCATGAAGGCCAATAAAAACAAGACAATGTGAAAGCGATTCGCTTCAATTCGACCCGTGTGAGAGCTTCCGGGCGGTTCGGAAAGGTGATGTTGCTGTTCCAAACCGATGCTAAATAAATTAGTTAGATAATGAACTATATAACTATTCACACTATGTGGATAAGATCAACCTTATTCTACGTGGGGTTATCGTGATTTCCATGGACCTCAATCAGATATCCCGGTGCACAAACACACACACACACAGGGGCACAGCGTGTTTCATTAAGATGATGCAAATAACCCAAACGTGTGTCCCATTTTTTTCGAATGCATTTTTCATTGCATTCTCCGACCAAGACGTAATCTGATATGGATTAACATTTTTTACATAATGTGCACAAATTTCCACTTCAGCATTTTTAAAGTAATGATTCATTAAATTCACTTTCTCTCTCACGAGCTCACTCCATATATCTGTTGTTTTGCTCCACCTAAGCACAGGATCATTATCTACGGTAGTCAAGGTACCATTCTTATTATCAAAAAAGTATTCAGTAGTCAGGTATTTTGAAAACACAACTACAACGTATGTGGTACATTGTAACGGGACTTATTTCCTCCTTTCCCCTGAACGTCGCTTCTACGACCGAAGAAGCATAATTTTATCCTAGAAAACATCAAAAATGACCAGATGACTAGGTGATGCGGCACGATTTTTGCACTGCAATTTAGTCCACAGACACGTGTCTACTGTTCACACTGTGATGGTCATGTGTGACAATGAGAAAACAGTAACGAACTGCATGGCATCCTACTCGAAAAAAGATTAGTTCTTGCCATTCGCTCTCCCTTCGTCTTACGCACGTGCACAGACGCTCACAAATAATTTGCATTTGAATTGACCACCACAAGGGCGAGCTGATATCGAATTGTGTTTTGGGAACTGCGGAGAACTACAACAAAAGTAGCGGGCAAACTCTAGGTCAGTCACGATCCGTGATCGGTGACCTCGTTTAGTGTCATCCAAATGCGTCCTGTGTTGCTCACTTGACGATTGACGCACTGATGACAGTGCTGGTGAACCTGATGCGCTTTCTTCTGTTTTCCTTACTCGCCCCCCGCCCGCCCGCCCGCCGGTGTTCTGCTTGCTCAACGCTCGCCTTCACATTGGATATGATAACAACGGGGTCGTAAATCGGGCTGGGGCTCTGGACGCGCTGAGAGTTGGAAAACTTCTAAGTTCGCTTAAACTGCAGGAAGATGGGACAGGTATCTGAGTGCGATGTTCACTGATTGAACGTTTGACCCTTGCGTGATGTATCAACAGGAAGACATGGCTCCTAGACAGACAGTCCAAGTGGGAGGAGAATATCAGAGATGCGAAAAGGAGATGGGGGGAGGGTCGGCTTTCAAAGTGGCGGTTTGAACAGGGGAGTGTAATTCTGATCACGATGGTTTGAAAGTGGTGAGCACATTGTGGAAGAACGATAAGAGAGTGAATCATTTCCCCATTTATCTTAAGTCCATATATCCACCCGCAAGTACGTGTGCGCACGCTAACCGTCAACTAAATGAAACTGAGCCGTCATGGCAACTATATTTCACTCTAAAAGATCGACAGTTACATACAATGACTACATTTCAATCTTCATAGACCAGTGTATATATTCTTCCCATCGGTTGCTGGGAGCAGATAACGTGTCTATAATCCCCACAACAGTGTGTTCACTTAAGGGGAATAATTTGAGCGAAAGATGCGGTAACAATCTGTGTTGCATGACACACATAATGCATGATAACATCGGCCAGAAAATTAATGGAACAGTGTGCTTTGCATTTTAGGAAACTTTGAATTAATTTGTATCGGTCTGTCTTCCAATAAGTCAATTATTATTACTTTGTTTATACTTACAATACAATAGTGGTTCCCGATTTTCGGTTCACGTTTTCCGAATGCAACGAGATACTGCATCATAGGGGACTAAACCTTTTTGTTGATCGACGCTATTCGAGTGAGTTTACCGACAGATTGTGTGAGTGCGCGCCCGCGCGCGACAAATCCTTTGTCTTCCCGAGGGTACACAAATGATTCATATTTGAATTGGTGAATTAAATTCGTGTGTGGTGCACTTGAGCACATCGTCCGCTATCATCCTTGAAGTGGCTCAAAGGATTCAGTGGCTTTTATGTGCTCCATCGCGATTGCGCTAATCCGATAAAAGATTACGCAATCGATCGGTAAACATTTACCAGTAAACCCATTCTGACTCGGTCGATCAGAGTAAATAAAAGCGTGAATGGCATCTGTTATGGGCAGACCACACATGCCTGTGTGTTTGTTTAAT
>UZAN01043089.1:20815-39680 GCA_900618425.1 Echinostoma caproni
TAATAAGCTATAATATTTATATCCAGGTAGTTGTACTTCGTTACAGCAAATGTACTCACTAGCAGAGAAAGGAAATGCACTTAAGGCACTGAGCTATTTATGCAGTGAAATACTGAAATCAGCTTACGTGTTGATACAATACATGTCACGGTCAAGGACACAATTGCTTTGAAGAGATGCAAAGAAGACGAGGAAGAAGAACATTTGAACCGAACTAACAGGGCGAACTAAACAATTTGGATGGCTAACTTATGCTAATTCAAGCTCAGGTGATTGAGGGGAAGGGAACTCATTTGGCAATGAGGTTGGACTTGAGCACATGTGGTGTACATTTTGTAGGAATTTCCAAGTGAAATGATCCCGAGATGTTGGTTTATTGTTGAAAGATAACATTTTATTCGATGAGACTACTATATTCACATCTTGTTCTGTAAATAACTCTTCGCATTCGCTTTTCGGTTTTTCCATGAGTTCTAACNACATGGATCTCTCTCTACCCAGCTAGCAGTCAACTCAAGAGATTTTGACAGCGATTTTAGATTGGCTTTAATGAATGTGACACTGTTGGCTTTCAAACGATGAATGGTTCGACGAATACCTAATTACCGATTACTTGATTTAGTCCGAGTATCGCATCCGTGTCTAAATGGAAGTCTTTACAAAAAGTTATGATTATCATGTTTATAATGATTGGATCTTGACAAATATGGTGTTCAATATAGTCCGTTCCCGTGGGAAAACACTGCCGATATGCAGCAGATCAGGAATTCAGACATCCTGACTTGCTTTATTCATTCCGTTGCATTTCAGTGAAAATATATGACGTCATGTAATTTCTTGCTCACAGCAGTCTATTGAACTATTGTGATGAATGCAGTCTACCGGAGCATCAACATGCTCAAAGACTATTATCATCACGGAAGTTAGTTCACACACAACAGCATCACTGGTAGTAAAGTTTGAGTGTATGGGTTGTGTAGGAGTTCTCCGATTGGTAACTTTTTCACCTCTTATTTTCTCCGCTTATGGGTTAGTGATCTACACCCCACATCTGGCCGGATCAACTGATACATTTGAGATCATTTTCGTATTCCGAGGTAAGTTTATTTTCGCTACACTTCTTTTAGCCTCCTGCACTTCCTAGGCCTTTGACTCCTGGTTTCTCTATCCCCTTACAGTCACCGTACCATCGTTCGTCCGTAAATAATGGAGGTTCTCTACTCGTCTATTTGTCCGTTGAGGATCAGATTGTCTCAGTTATACGGCCAGCTACTGATCAACACTGTGAATAACCGTAAACATGGACCGGAGCCGGTAATCAATGAGCGGGTAACGCTTTCAATGCTTAAGGGTTTCATATGCGTACTTGATTACTATACAGTATTTTCTTAACAGTGTGATTTGATTGCTATTTCGATTGTAGGATCCTCTAGGCGTAGGCAACTATTGTCACTCGTCTAGCAGCATCGGCTTGTTTCACATGATGTGGTAGTTGTTTCCTGTCGGATGATGCCGAAGTGATGTCTCCTTGAAAGTCTAAATGGTCGTGTAAAATGCGCCAGTGTGCGGTTAATTCTGCTTTATGGTTGCGAGACTGTAAACTTGCACGGGCAATATATCCATCGTCTAGAAGTCTCCGACTACCAATGTTTACGTAGTTTGGTGCTGGTTACAGTGAACTTATAAACAACTCTGATATAAATCGTCGCGTAGTTGGTAATGATTCCGTGGAAAATTCGTTATCACACAGAATTTAGACTAGCAGGCTTCACTAATTAGGACACTTACTACGCATGCCCAGCTATCGTCTACCTCACTGCGCCTTATTCGCAGGTAACAAGAAACTATATATAGGTGAACTAATAACGTGGAAGCGAAGCATAAAAAAATGCACAGGGTGGTTAGGTAGGGTAGATATCTCCCGTCTCCAGGTGAGTGTCCAAAAGACTCTGTAACTAGTTGGTTGAAGACAATGAAGAATATGGCAACAAATCAACAGCAGCGGCGTTCTGGTTGTCATTTTGTATCACCCCAGAATGCTTGAAACGGTATATATGCACAGTTAGATCGTGCTTTTGTACTGAGTGTTCACTTTCTTCGCTTTCCTCCAGTTGGGCTCGAAATTTTTCTACCTTGTACTTTGTGACTTGATTTGTATACGTTATAAGCTTAATGGCAATCAGCAAATTTCGCTTCGCTGGAACTCGCTGTAGGATGATGATGATGATGATGATGATGATGATGATGATGATGATGATAATGATGATGATAGTGATCATGATGATGATGTTCATCTATCCTGGACTCCTAATTAAAATCTCTTATGATTAATCGTCATTAGGTGTTTACACCAGTATGCTATCCCAGTCCATTTTGCGTACTAAATACCTGATTCACTGGAGAAATAAACGATTATTAAACTTGTACATTCGATTTTCTCCTCTCTTTCTGCCTCAATATTTTGTCTTACTTTTATGATTAAACTGCATAACATACAAAAGCCTGAGGTTTGCCATCAGTGGCAAACTGCCATGGGGAGACACTAAGCTTGGGTTGCACGAAAAGCACGTTCATTACACATCCGGCTCATCAGGGGTTTCTGAGTCACCTGTTTTGTTCAAAGATCGAGGAAACGGTGATTTGTTTACTCGGGACAAGCAAAAAAAGCGATTTTTAGTTGGTATGTACCTATGAGGTACCGGGATATGGGAGACTGAGACAGTGAGGAAAAGAACAACCGATGTGGGTGTATACGTCTTTTTTAAACGTTCACATTTTGTGGTTGTTTAGAAGTTCCAGATGTCAATGTGGAATGTGTAACCCTTTATCAGAGCATTAATGAGCTTATTATGTGATCACACGCTGTTTTGTGTTTTAGTCCTCGCTTATGAATAATTTCTTTTACAATCACAGTTTTGCGGTTCGACTCTCTTTTGGGTTTTTCTTCATCGGTCTTACCGTAAAGTGACACTGGCACCAGTTGATTCACATGTTCATATCGGTTTTCCCACCCACCACACGTCTGAAGTTCATTTTTGGTGCCTGGGATGGGTTATACATACTGTGAGTCTGTCTATGATCGGGTGAACGGCCATACTGAAGAAAGGCATCACAAATGGCTGAAAACCTCAAACTATCCTCGTTTGGTGTCGAACTAGTTGTCAGTTAACTGTAATCGGGCTTGTATAAGTGTGTCTTCGTTTGTCTGCTATAGAACAAGTGTTAGTGTTTGTGTGTAAGTAAAGTCTTTAAACCATCGCAAATCCTGTTCTTTCACTTCCATATTGACTGAAAAGTCTGTGATTCATTATCTTGACTATGTCCCACCGCATCAGAAAAATTGCTGCCGTATATGCCTTTCAACGGCACAGATACTCTATTATTAGTTTCGGAAAGCGAACTATGGAGCCTTGTGGTTCTGCAAAGACATAAGGGTTTTTATCCTATTTAACCATCTGGGTTCAACAGTTTATCTCATTCAATTTAAGTATGAGCGGATTTTTTCGAAATGACTCAACGAAGCATTCCCATGGTCTCAAACTCTTTGACTAAATGCAATGAATCGTAGGTTAGACTGACACGTCACCGCTTTAGACAGCTTCTAATTTAGCCTGTTGTTCCTCTCACTCCACGTAACCATGACCTGTAAACAGACGAATGGTAAAAAATTTTGTTAGATTCAGTGATGGTATAACTATTTCTATCAGAAGTTCTAGATTGATGGAAACACGGCGAGTCACAGGAGAACTTCTAACATGCATTACCATCTAGGAATGAGGAGGTTTGGACGGAGCTATATAACTTCGCACACGGTGGTGTGACAAAACAAACATCTACAAACGTGATTGACGAATTCGGTTTCGCTAACTACCGTCTACTTACATTTGTTTTCCTGTTCTATCCAAAGTAATGAAATGAACTGTTACGGACTGCCCGTTGAAGTATTTGGAAAAGTATACCGTACTAGTTCCAGTTCACCACGGGTTTCCAGGAGAACCATAGTGTGCCACCAATCCACTACTTTCGTGAGATAAACGTTTGACCGCAGCTGACGCCAATGAGGCAGTAGACATAATCTTTTTGAAGTTCTCCAAAGCTTTGATAGACTCAATCACCAGATATTGCTGATTAAGCCCCTTGATGATAGAAATTTTGCATTGCTCCTGGATTGGATCGAGGAATTTCTTCAATAGCATACACCATTATTCCTAGTTAATGATGCAATATCAGGAACGGTTGATGCAATCCGTAGGGGTTCCACGTGGTTCCCTACACGGGCCCGGCATTTTCCTCGTATTTATTACACATCTCTCAGATATTATTGGGGACACAAACTTTACTATCTAAGGATGACGCTAAAACACGGAGAATAGGTAAACATCTTGGAGATTATTTTGTATCATATTAAACTCCTGAAGCATCTTCCCGCGGATCTATGATCCGCAGAATCGAAGCCAGCGTTGCGAGATGTTTGGCTTTGTATCAGTGTGACACAATGGTCAATTTCCATGCGACCCTGGCAATCAACCACGTGCTATAAAATATTTAAGATATTTGGGGTTAGTATTCGGCACATTGGACCCTAAACGTGTTTTTTTATTGTTTGAAACAAAACTATTTCCTCATTTGAATAAAGAAGCCAAAAACAGGTTTGAAAATCGGTGTTTTTGGCTTCTTTATTCAGATTCTTTAAGGGGAAACTATATTTCCTCATTGAATATAAACGTACATTCTACCGCACATTGTGTACGCAATTCACATTTGTAGTCCATGGTCAAATCGGCAGGGAATAGCAACCAAAATGGTCATAAGAGTGTAATTTAATAACTACACTTAACTTTTGTAAATACTAGGATCCTAGTCCGCTCAATACCGCCAAACTTAAGGTCGGAGGGGGGGTATGGTCCTCATAGATTGAACTCGGAATCAATCAAGTGTGCAGAATTCTGCTGACAATATCCACAAATGTTGATTTTAAAGAACATTCCTTAAAAGGGATGCTCCAGATGATTCGGCTAAATTGTCGGTGTTACTCCCTTCCGTCCCAATTTGTGTGTGCACGAATCACCTATTGGTTCACGTTTCGGCTCGATGAAACGTTGAAATACGTAACTGTCGAACACATCAGTGAATTCGGACATTGATTATCTTCACTGCATTATTCTCTGAACCAAGGAAGTGAAGATCCTGTGGGATTTAATAAGCGTCAGTTTAGCAATTAGCAATAAACTCTAAACTGATAGTAAATCGAATACTCTTATCTCGCTAAGCAAGTGTGAACAAGAAAAACTTATATCGCTTCATACAACAGGATGCCGTCGAACTGAGTTTCTTCATGAATGCTGGACAAGTAAATTCAACATCCACCAACAGGTCACGCGAAAAAAACATACTTAAAAGGGTCCAGATTACGTGGTCCGTCGTATAGACACCTGTTCAGTATTGTCTGGTTACTTTCAACAATAGTAGCGAATGCATGCCAATACATGTGGTTTTCACATATAGCAAGTTGCTGGGAGCCAGATCGGACCCGATAACAAGGGATTTAGTAAATGAGCGTTGCTGACAAGTTCCTAACAAAGATGAAGTGGTTTTCCAGACAATCAAAATCTTTCACTGGTGAGTAACGAGTAAATGTCCATAAACATACAACAAAAACAAGATATAATTTAAAGCATAGTAAACTATGCTTTACCTCAGTGTGAACGATGTTTATTGATTGTCTATGTGCTGAGCATCACCCAATTACTAATGTGCCAGCGAAGAAACAAAAATATTGCGCTGAATTACAGCTTGTGGCCCTCAGTAATCGTTTACATTGCACGGCAACAATGACCTTGCATTCGGAAGAATGGTGTTGTTTGCGGACGTTTCGCAGTCAAGCAGGGTAAAATCATCAGTGTGACTTCGATGCAACTTCCCCGAGGTTGCACTGATGAAGTTGTCTATTGTATACTGTGTAGTCTGGCTACGAAACGACTGCAAACAACATTTCCAGCTCAGAGAACATACCAACGGCGAAGGATCAAACTCAATCTGTTAATTTATTTAAAAATTAGTACCAGACCAAATAAATATAGTTTTATGAACTGATTCGGTTGGGCTTTTGAAACAGGTGCTACAGTTTACATTTGTTGCTGTTTGTTTTTGTTGTCAGGGCTGATTCACGAGTGTTGGGCAGTCGAGTGGTAATTAGCCAACTGGCACACACATTCTCGCTCTCCTTGCTACTCCATCCTCTCTCGTGTTTGCAGTGTCCAAGTCNGTGCGTTCGTGACTTTGGTTGCACAGGTTTCGGTCACGTGCTCGATGGGGATTGCGGCACATAGAGACACGCGTTGTGACATCAGACGCGTGTGCCAGTGAGAGGACACTGGCAGGATGGTGCAGAACTGTTGTTCCCCAGTTAGATGTGAGCATAGAGTATCGGCAGCGTGGTGCTTTTGTACCGTTCGTTCGATCACATCACATGGCCGCGTGGGGTTATTAGATTACTCTCTAATAGAAAATGTGTGTAACCCTCATTACCCCCTCGTTTGACCTTAGCAACTGATCAAATTCTGGTCAGTGATCGGTACCTGTTCGGTTCCGACCGAGGTGTGGGGGGAGGAGCTGTTATCATGGGGACGATTGTTGGTGTTGGTATTGGCCATTGAAAACAAAGTCGGACCAAATGAAATCCATCCGGTCCTTTTGGAACCGCCCACTTAGAACGCTGCATCGAAGACCGCCCGCATTGTGTGTCAAATGTGACACGAATTCAGACCAACAGAGGATCCGCGTACGGCGAAAAATTGGTTCGGCTCATATACGACAGCAGTGGCATAGACACCAACCCGGAGGATTGGCGACCGCAGAAACCACATTGCATTCAACTGATTTACGCCTGATGCACAAACGTGAGGGTAATTGTTGTATCCAACGCACCAAACCGGTACCTTTCGGGGACCGAGAGATGTATAGGTAATTGAGGATGGAACCCGCACAATGACCCTTTGTTCGGCGGTAGTTGTGCGTACCTATCGATCCAACTCGGACAGATCAAGAACTGACCACGCATCCGTTACTTCCTTCCCCCACCCCGCACCCCCTACACACAAAGTCAGGATAGTGTTGGGTGCAGGTGGTGCGACAGGNGAATTGATCGACAAGGGGGGGGGGGCGGTATAAACCGTTGGTGAACCACCAGCATCAGGTGGTGAGAACAAACAACTGGACTGTTGTAAACAAGCAATACAAACGGACAATGTGCTCTATCGATTCGCTGGCTCACTTGAAACTCTGTGTGCAAATTCATTGCATTATTGACACTTAACTCAGTCTTTGATTAAAAAAAATGCTTCCGAACTCCACAAGAGCGGAATGTTATGAATAAATGGAGAAGGCTCCTGTTAGTCCATCACAATGCGTGAGTAGATCACGTGAGGCTGATTGTCACTGTTGGGTTAGTCCATCACTACTCTCTCTCTCTCTCTCCAAACGGACGGGCAACAAAACAGCAATTGTAAGCTCGTGATAAGGGTATTTGCAAAACACCGGATGGAGGGAAACTCGTAACTTCAAATGTCAAATTCTAAAGTGTTTTGGCACAACTTCGTTTTTTCCATTTCTTCAAACATTAAATCAACCTATTCAGGGTTTTCTAACGTGTTGATTTTGGTTACTTTTGAACAACAGATAGCTTTAGTACAGCCGAGGAGCAGATTAGCCACAATGGTTTCAACATCGTACTTGGTTTGGTTGTTTTTAGTTCATTGAAGTCATAATAAATTCCTTTTGGGTAAAATGGCCGGGAAAGCTTAACTGGTGAAACAGTGTCTGGCCATGCAGAAAAATAAAACAATCGACAAATTACGTCCTAGGTTATGTGCACATTAGGTGAGAGCTTTTGTGCAGATAATCAACATCGCGTGACTATGAAATTAACGTGTGTAAATCAAGTTAGTATTGGTGATAGATTAGGCTAACCGCTGTCTTCACCAGGATTAAGGTTCTGCGCATGATGGAAAATGAATTTCAGTCTCCACTTCAACTAAGTGCCTGGTGTAAAATGTGTACATTAATAAAAACACTATGGTATTGCTCAATTAGCTAACTGGTTCTCTGACGCATCATTCATCCTATCCCCGATTCACTGTCGTCCGCTGATATCCGATGCGATATAATAGTAATCACTCGGAAATAAATTAGGCAAGTGAAGTGTAACCTGAAAGCACTGTACGCCTGTTTCAACCTTATTGGGTTTCATCAGTATCCGGGACTTCCAAGATAGAACGCACGGGGGCTGATCAGACTGTTTTACCTTCTCAATACCTGATGTCGCTCAACCCATCTATGTAAGCTTATTACGAGCATCACATTTGGCCTCCAGGGAATGTATTCCAATCCTGCCAAATGTCAAGTTGGATTTCGTAAATTCACTTTCATGAAGAGAGGTTTATAGTGCCTGTTAATTGTAGAAAACAGTGTGTGTGTAGTATCTCTTTTCAATGTTCTGGTATCAAGAAACGTGACTCAGCCTCATCACTCCCCCTCCTCACACTTGTCTACGAAACTGATCGCTTCGGATTCAGTCACATGACCTCATTGAATGATGTTCCTGTTTACGTCACCCCATCCATCCACCACCTCGCTTCCTATCTCAAGGTTCGCAAATCAATGGTCGCTTCAATTTCCATCTGTCAACGCCCCTGTGGACCCGATAAATGAGGGTCGGCCAAAATGTCATCACACCAATCCAGCACACGACTACAGGCATCTTAATTACGTGCTATCATGCTGTCTTTTTTCGTGGTGAACATGATCTCACTGATTACTACTCGTTTCTCTCGCTCTCTCCATGTGTGTGTGTTTGTGTGTGTGTGTGTGCATACGTGCTCCAATAAGACATAGGGGGCGGAGTCTTTGCTGCCCCGTCGGCGTGTGGATTCAACGAACCGGGACAGGGAACAGTTCGACGGTTGGACTTCCATTTGTTTTTGTACGACCTCTGCGATAGATATCTGGTGCATTATGTGCGGGTACACCGAACACAAACGCACGTACAAGGTGGATGAGACTGGGGCGTTTTTGTCGTCTGCTGGCACCCGCGCGCTGCGATCACTGAGTCGAAAGTGCGAAACAGAATAGATTGATTTCATAACACTCAAGAGGACTTCAAGGAGAATGGCTATAGAACACAATCAAAGAAAATGAATGGACAAGTGCAACTTCAAAATCTTGTACGATGCGGAAATAATGAGGGAAGACAGAAAGTCGGATGGGGTAAGGCCATCAACGAATGTATGCATTTACTGATGCGCGCATTTCAGTGTACATCTCATTCCCGCTCTGTGGCATCTATATTATCTATTCAGATGTAAGAGGTCAATAAAGTTGCTATAATCGTAAGACAATCCAAAGCACGAAATACATCACTTAAGTCAGTGGCAGATAACCACGGCAACCCAAGTCTCAAGTGAAAAGTTTTGGATTAGGATCTTGATTCCTCCAAATTTTTGGTTGCAGTCCACTGATTGTTTAGATATTTTGGAGTAGATCAATGAGTTTGGCCAAGTTACTCAGTGAGTAGCGATCATAATAGCTCCGTTGTTAACCTATCCGTCGCCCATTCAATCTGGGTAATGATGTTGATTGGGACTGTTTTGGTTAGTTCTCGGTCTGTTTGGCGTTCTATGCTGGATGCAACCAGTGGGTTGGGGATTTCTCACATTGAATCGATGCACGATCGGACTCGGTTTTCTATTCCTAAATATGGATATAAATGCCTAATTTAGTCCGATCCGGGGTTCATATTCGAAGATGAATTTCTGTGAAACTTAGTCCCGATTTTGTCACAAAAAGCTGCATTGGTGGACAAGAGAAAAAAAACAGATCGGCAGACATCAACCGGCAAACCATTATGATAATTTTCCGCTGAATAGGCAAAAGGCAAAAGGTTGAAACAAGTGTCTGTGCCAGACTTGAATGAACGAGTGAAAGCACAGTTTGCTCACACGCACACGGCAAGCATGAGGCCATTGTTTTCTGACTGAACAAGTGAATTGATCTTCCCTACCCATTCAACAGAATGATCGCTTGTACTTGGAAAGGATCGCTATTCTTTTGGATGCCAATTGCTGTCAAATTGGTTGTTATGAATACACACGGAACCTTAGGGTTGAGCTTTTCAAACATAACTGCCTTTCATGGATGCCTTAATTGGCTGTCATTTGCTCTTGTTCGCTACTTGGGCGTTATGTCAAGCGCCATAAGGCTTTACACCAAAAAGATTCGTCGCGATCACTCTGTATTACATTTGTGTGCTTTAGTTGCGTTTACTCGCTGCAAAACGCGACGCCTGGACTGATTTTCAGTGATTTTTAATGGGTAGTATATAAATGACTAGTCAGAATTTTTCCAAAACATTACCGGGTTCATTAGAGATGTGTATGGTAATCTTTTGTTCAATGATTCATATGGTTGTGCTTATTATATATACATATATATGCAACGTATGCAAAAAATAAACCAAAACTACCATCTGATGCTTTAAGATGCACCAATAATTGAGCAGAAAGAAGTAGCAACAACTACAGAAATAATTGATTTTCGTAATTCTTTTTATATTAAAATTGACATTTTTCGCCTAATTCATCTACAGTCACATTGTCTGACCAAATTTTTCAGAATATTATAAATGATGGTTTACCAAAAGAATTGAGCTGAATGCCAGTTTGTCATGGAAAATGAGAGAGAGAGAAGAAGTCAAGCGGGAGTGGTCGGACTGGAACACATGTGCCATCGGTCTATGCACTGATGACGGACGCACTGTGGAGTTGTACGGGCGTGAAGTTTCATTTGTAGATAGTCTGCTTTTTTCTTTCTTTAAAAACGAATCATAACACATGTGAGTACATACGCCTATTCCGTCAAAAACATTTTTGTAGTTCACATTACGTTGTATTATCAGTGTATGGTAAAAATCTGTGACCGGTAGGTGTACTCGTTATTTAGATTCGTTAAGATGTTGTCTGCTCGATTCGATCCTGTAGTCACTGTGCACCAGCGCAAAGTGTTGATTTGTTTAAAAAACATGGTATTTACCGAGTGGTTCTTTCATCCGGATACGGCAGACAAAGTTTAGGGAAATCGTGTATTCTCGAACGATTCGATGAATGGGTAATGGTTTCGCTAGTTGCATGGATTTGAACGATCATTTCATGCGACCGCCACATACACGCTTAGCACCATGGGGTTTTGAGCGACAATCAGACGTGATCGTGTTTGCTCCTGTTCATTCGTGTCATGTGAGAAAGCCTACCAGGAAAGCAGGTGCAAGGACCGTGTCTCCAATCCCCGTTTCTGTTCACACATGCCTATTCCCGCTGACCGCGCAACATGACCGGGACTGGTGCTGGGGGCTGGGGCAACAAACTCTATTGCTGACATACCGCACGCACGCACTCGAACAAGTCGATCTGGAGCAGACTGACAGAACAGCTGATTTGACATCGACCAATTATGATGTAACTTGGACTGCGCTGGCATGTGTTCAACCGAATTGTACCCAGGCAGGTGCCGGTAACACAATAAACTGGTGGAAACAGTGAGAAGTTAGTAAGCCTGATCTGATACAAACAATTGAACAGGGATCGACAGATGTTATTAATTACTGCGTTGCTAGGTCACACCGGTGGTGAACAGTATGTGGTCATTATCGCGAGACGAAATGTACCTTGGTATCCATTCTAATGACGTAATCGTTGTCGCAGACTGCAGGATTCAGCTTAGAGCTATTCGCACGGTTATATTATTCGTTTTCATTTATGTTTCCGTAACCTTTATAAATTTCGTTTGTATGAAATAAGGGAACAAAGAGTTTTGAATTAGTTGTTTCCCATTGACCAAGTTGAATATTGTCATTCTTTCACGTCATACAAAATCCATTCGAAAATAATTTATCTTTTTTCACGATTTATTGATTCAAGAGTTTCCACACTAGTTGGTACAAAAATGTCAAGTTTATAACTGTTATGAAGTGTCTGTCGAATAGCCCGAACGAATCCACACTACTTTGATGCATCGAACTGGGATCGGAGAAATGAATGAGGCATTTGCATCTTGGAACAGTTTTCTCATGTTTGTGCTTCAAAGTAACAAAAAGTAGACTATATGGACTTATGTGCGTAAAATATATGCGCAACACATTAGTTAGTAAAAAGTGCGGGGATCCAAATTGCAAGTAGAAGGATGGATGAATTTTAATTAAGGGAATGACACCACCTCTAATACTATCACAATACTACTGCTACCACTACTACTACTGTTATAGTTCCAAAAGATCGGTTCCCGGCTGTGGAGAATCATTCATTTGAATAGCAGCATCGGATCGACGTAAACAAGATTACATGGAATGTAACAGCTAATTTACAACAACGGGTTAGTATTTTTGCGATCCCCTCCCTCATCGGTGCTAACCAGTCTGACATTCTGTTTGTCTCTTCTGTATTTTTAATAATAAATCATTTAGTTACTCACCGATGCCGTGGAAATCCAAAAACCGCTTCTTGGTGTGTGAGCAATACCGCACAACACTACCACAACCACTACTACTACCACTACTACTACTACTACTACTACTACTACTACTACTACTACTACTACTACTACTACTACTAGTACTACTACTACTACTACTACTACTACTACTACTACTACTACTACTACTACTACTACTCTGAATAATGCTTCATCAGAAGCAAAACTGTCCCTATGCTTGAGGAGAGTTGACTTATGGGTACAATTAAAATGCATGACTTGAGAAGCACTCTGAATAAACTGAATTTAAATTATCTGTCGATTACTATCATTTCAAGTGTAGACCGTGATATTCCTGAGATCATAAATGAAACCAGTGGATGGATGAAAGACGGCAAGGGGGAGTTTCTGAGCACAGAAATCGTAAGCAAAGCCACGGGGAATTTACGGTCCGACTGTACTTAATATCGCATGTTTAGCTAAACAGTCTTTTCAGTAGGAATAAGCCCTGATTTGTACTGGTTAAACGCTACTTTGTTTTCATAATCATATCATACTTCGGACGATTTGCCGGACATTCTAAGCAAATACAGTGTTCACTTCGTCACTGCTTAACTGTTCTAATCATCAAAAGTGTTCTTTGCTAGCTGCTTGGTCTTCCGAATGACGAAATTTTTGGGCAGAGGTGGAATTAAAAAAAAGACTGAAACGGTAGTTCACAGTGGACTTGAATGGAGGTTGTTTCCATATAGGGGGACTTGAAAACGTTTACCACAAAGTTATTTTCAGGAGATTCCCACACTATGCACAGTTTTATTAGTTGTGTAACTACGGCAGCTCACATTTCATTACGATGTATGCTTCATACGACAACCGTAACAGCAAACGCGATACAGGAAAGGAAAAGAAGAGCTGCAAAGTCACACCGGACACTGCATTTCAGTTGAAGCCGAAGGTGTCATCAGGGTGCCCTTGTTTCTCTCTCTCTCGCTGTCGATATGGATGGATTCGCGTGCTACGGGGGGATAGATGGCACGCATCGAAAGTAAGATAAATCTGGCAACCATTTCATTTGTCCATTTTTATTTGGTCAGCCCTTGAAAACACTATCGCAACTCACCACTATCACTGATATTCAGCTGGCTTACTCGGACAAACCAAATATTGACAGGGTAGACCATGGAATGCATGATAAAGCAACAAATACTTATCTGTTGTATAGTACAATAAGTGGAATAGACTGATAGTTCAGTTACCATTGTCGGTAAAGAGCTACCGGACCTGTGCTTAATAGCTCAATGGAAAATATTTTTTTGTTAGTTGAGATCACTGTTCACTCACTCACTGGTACAAAAGTCTATCTAATTTAATTTTAGGCACTGCGAGAATACTTTCCACACGAACTATCACTCTCCGTAACAACACTGCAAAGTATGACCTAAAGTGTACACCCTGATAGGTCAAAGTCTGCGTTCGAATTTCGCAAATGTTTTTATTTTTAACTAAAATAACATGTTTATTCGAGACTTTGATATCGCTTTTACAAATGCTCGTAGAAAGGGCCCAACTCCTTTCCCCTATTTGCCCGAATTTAGCACAACAACTCAACCGGGCTTTCCTTTTGTACGACCGTGGTAGATCTACCATATACATCACTCAGGGCATAGCTCATTGAGTTACTGCCGTGAGGTACTTGGAGTTAACGCACCGACACCGACAGAGACAANCCATTTTTTACCCCACACATCCACGGAGGCTTGTCAGTTGACCTTCACATGGGATGTCAATGCACATTATCCTTCCGAACCTGCGATCAGCTCGACGGATTAGTCTCATTCGGTCATTCACACTGCGATTTGTCACTTGTCAGCTGAGTATAGGAATCCTTTTCGGTCTCCGACTCACACCAGGTTTTCATCATGGCACATGTGAGCCTGGTTATCATCACTGTGCCCCCGTTTGTTAGCCTTGAGTCTCAACACCTCTGGCCGTAGATGATGTCTATTTTCATTATACATTTTTGATAATGGCATACCCATTCAGTTCGGGTCATCTAATGTAGTTTGGAAAATTGTTTCTTTCGTATGTAGTTGCTGCGTGCATCCCTTCATGCATTGACACAGCGGTTCGTACCCCCCCCCCGCCGTAGTCGCTGACTAATTGACACTTCTGATCATGTTAGAATGATAAATGAACCTACGAGGAAATAACACAACTAACAGTGGGACGTTAGTTTTCTGTCACCAGATAGTTCGTCGCAGAAAAATCCCCCAATCCATAGACGTAGCTTGTAAATTACATTTAGGCACGGCTACCACACTAATAATCATGAGTCAAACACTAGCCAGTGATGTCACAATCAAACAAACTGTAGCTATAGAACGGCCACAGTGTGTCAACTTCAGATAAGTTTACAGTTTTGTCGATTAGGGTATTTTCTAAAAAAACGGTGGCAACGATCACGTGTGGCTGGAAGCTCCAATCATGTACTTCACTTTTTCTCTCTGTATTTTGTTGCACTTATAGAATGCAGCACATAAATTTGGAGTGAATTAGGATCAGTTAAAACGTACCGCACGTAAACTAGTGTGAAATATAGATTGAATCCGTTGAAAATCAAAGTATTTTTAAACGTTATTGAACAGTTTGTTTATTCGTGAAATATATATGCCGGTGAATGGTAGTGGACTAAACGTTTCGAGAAAATAAAACGGTAGTTGGCTGGTTGATTCCGTTCGTGTGACAAGCGAATTGATTAAGAAAAATGGTCAGGAAATCCTTTACCTTCTAAGAAAATACCACGTATGACTCGGAGAATCACATGCTGATTCAAGAACGTGTCTAGTGAAACAACAAAAACGAGATTATGATACATTGTTATACGTAGGTGTGCGACTAAAATCTTCCTACCATTTAACACACACACTATGCTCCTCAAACGAATACAGTCACACTTGCATAGTACGAAATCCAGAATACATTTTCCAATTTCCTCTTTCATCTTTTGCAGGTATCTTCGATTTAAGGTCAGCTAACAAGAGAGTTTTGTGAATTAGGAAAAAATAATTTGAATGACATGACAGTAAAGAATGAATCAGAAGTTTCGGTTTATTAATGTAACCCATATCATCTTAACAAGACCTATTCGATCAAGACCTCAAAAGCATTGCTTCGAAGTTAACTTTTTTTCATAAAAACACTGAAAAGGAGCAGGAATAACCTTGAACGAAACGATGCGCTACAAGTTAACGTAATAGGGAACGAAATTAGTAGATGCTGTGTGCTCATCCTATTGCTATGAAGTCCTAGTCGTGATTGGAAAAAATAACTACACGAAAACAAACCAACCGTTAGCAATAAAAGGGATCCCGGTATAAGCCCACTCCCAAATATGATGAGGATATTCAGTGTTATTGGTCTGTCAGACCACCTGATAAACGATTAGATAACATGCCCTAGATTGACCCATCCTGATTCAAATTGTTTTGCTTCTTCGTCCGACTCCGGAGCAAGGATGATCGTGGACTACTTCAATTGGTCTCGTGTGGACACTCCGCTTTTACCAATGGGCATGTCTTGGAACTATCCCTTTTGGCGACGTTGGGTTAGTTGTGTCGGTCACTATCACATCGCCCTGGGGTCACTTGTTCAAAACAACATCATTAATGTCCAGTTGTCCGCTTTTTTAAAATTTCTATCCCATGGCAGCCGTTCGTTTGGGCGCTTCCCTCTTCCGGAAGAAGTTACTTGTAAAATTACTTACTGGATAAGGAATACCAAACGTATTCTCAAAAGGACTCATTCATGTTCTGGATGCGAGTTATCTCTCAGTACGAGGAGTATCATTTCTGTTGATATAGAACGACAAAAACTACCGGGTGGTCCACTAAACCGAAAACACGCTGCTGAGCGGTGAGCAGTGATCGAGTAAGTCAGCGTCCTGCTACCCGTTTTAATCGTGAGTTAAGGAAAGTTGACCAAGAATGATCGGTTCATTTGTTGGCGTGTGTGAATTATGAAGAATGGTAATCGTATCGTACTAAAAGGACCCCTTAGGGTTTGGCTTCTGAATCCGTAAAATGATCGTTTGCAAGCTGTATCACCGACATCAATCATATGGTGGTATCATAAAACGTTATGTTAAATAGCTATCCAGAGGAAGGTCTATACCATAGCTCCTCGGTTACTCTCTCTCTTGGATAAGATTATGTTTTATGTTCACCCGCTAAACAGGAATCAAATAGAGCTGGACGTTTGAAGACGCAAGCATTACCCTCTGTTTCCGCAACTTCACCGTAGTCACTGGTTTCCTCTTGGACCCACTTGTTCACACTCAGAACCGATCCGGTTTGAAAAAGCGCTTTGTGCATTTTTTCATAGTTGTTGCAACCTGCTTTTCGCTGTGTCCGAACAAAACGGTTGAATTCTTCGCATGTTTCACAAACACTAAGGCTTGACGTATTCATCCAGATCAAGTGTGTTTTGTCATCGCCCATTAAGGCTATCTCGCGATGACTGACAACTGTGAATTGTCTATCACGAGCAGAGAAAAGCGGCCGGCTCGGCCCATCACGGACAAACGTTTCAGGACGGTGTGTGGACGGGCTAGTGAGTGGTGTTCACCCGTTTGACACAGCTGCCTTGGATAAAAGTGTAAATGAACCGAGGCGGAAAATTCTACTCTGCAGTGTGTTTCTGGTTTAGTGACTCATTTGGTACTTTGTAGTTGGGTCTTTGGAGTTTGCTTTTTCAATTAATAATATGATTTATTACAACCTGAATACAATAAATCTTTTCGCGAATGTTTTCCGAAAAGTCCTTTTAATGTTACACTATCATATCACTTACCTTTACCGGATTGGGCTGCTGAAATGCATTTTTTGTTGCATGGCTGTCGATCAGAGTTGAAGTACAGTCATCAAAACAGTCTCCCCCCCCCACGCCCTTACGCATATGGTGTCAACCGTACACAAAATGACAACCGCACCGAAACACAGCATACAGGCGGTGTGCACTTCCGGAACATACGGAACGGTAACTATCACCCAGTTTTTGCGCGACATTATCACCTGACCCTACTCAAAGGACACCACAACATGACTTCAGTTCCAACGGGGTCTACATATGGATGCCCAAGTTAAAACAAGCCACTCCACGAACGGAAGTTTTTACCATATAGCTAAAACATTATTTTTGGTGTTTCTAACTGGATCGGATACCAGACAGTGCATCCGTACAGGAAATGGATGTAGTTGTCTGGGGGTGTACCATCGACGAGTCCAGTTCCTATTTGTTGCACATCGTGGGATATAGCACTGTGGGCATACCACTTTATCGTCTGGAGAATATCCAGACCGGTTGGTGGTATCCAACTGATCTGTACGTCTGTGCTGTGTACCTTGTTGATCACAGGTTTGGGAGAGTGCGCATGGGAAAGACTACGAGGGGTGAGGAAACATGAATGTGTTTTTGGATTTGAGCAACAGCGTATAACGTTCATGAGTATGGCCACTTTTGGAGTTCACTTGTAATGACTGAGCCATATCTGTTCTTGCTAGGTTAAAAAAACCAATTGTTTAAAGGGTTTGATGGATATGTACCGTTGATGGTTCCCGACAATTCTTCCAAAGTTACTCAGTACTGGGGCACGTTGACTGTGCGTGACTAATATACATATTGTTACTAGGGCGTAATTGGGGATTGAGTTCGATTTGACGAAGCACCACAATGTTAACGGAAGAACGAAAATGTGAGCTGGAAATCTATAAGAATGGTTGTGTCGTTTTTATTCGAACTCAGCAACAGTGCATGAATCCGTCCCTCTCTCAACCAAGGATCGAGTTTGGGTCTTCACAAAAAGAATTCAAGTCTATTACTTGATCCTTGGACCTCTGGGTGAAATCAATTCATATTTTTCTTAGATCATCAGTCGGTTTCGGGTTTGTCATAAAATCCAAACATCGATTACAATAATTCCACGATGTTTGGTAGCTGTGATGTTGTTTCCACTTTGTAAAGATAATAATTGCTTGAAATCCAAATGTTATTTTCAAAAATCTGATTTGAGAACACAACTCAGGATTTCTAGCCAAAGAAGTGAATAGATCAGGAATCGTTAATTCACGCGGGTTCCCTGAGTCTATCTGTTCCAGCCGGACTGGTGCGTGTGCAATTCATCCAAACGATACTGGTCACAGCAGCAGCACGAATGTGCCGTGGTTGGGTTTATTTTTACGATTCACGAACGTGACTGTTCAAACCGGGTGGGGGGCGGGGCCTGGGGTTGGGGAGGAACCAGCTACGGAACGAGTCAGTTCGCTCGGTGTGCACAATCAAATGGAATGAT
>UZAN01043090.1:19025-34063 GCA_900618425.1 Echinostoma caproni
GTTCATAAAGCAGTTTTTGATAGTTTCTCATTCCTGACGCCTTATTTCTTATTCGCATTACCTTTTTATCAGCCGTGTAGGATCGTTACTTAGCTTGGTTGCGTTTATATCACGCAATCATGGTGAAAATGACGAACTGACGATTCAAGT
This sequence comes from Echinostoma caproni, assembly GCA_900618425.1. NCBI lineage: Eukaryota > Metazoa > Platyhelminthes > Trematoda > Plagiorchiida > Echinostomatidae > Echinostoma > Echinostoma caproni. Next base: position 19,176 of record UZAN01043090.1, read on the forward strand.
ATACCGAATACCACTCACTGAAGGAAAGTCGATCGCATGTGGATGATGCTCCGTATCATTCGAATGAAATTCCTGTAGGAGAAGGTGCTACTGCCTGATCAATACTTTCATTTTTGGTTCACAGACAGAGAGATAAAAGTATGCTAGTGACACACATCTCTCCATTGTGCGGAGTATCAGGATCGTTCTAAAGAAATCTATTCAGTGAGCAAAGGCCTATGTTAGAATCATTTGTATGTCATGTGACCTCCAAGCTTGAAAAAAATTTCCAGCAGACCTGGTTGAAATCTTTCCAATCCACATATAACTCACAGTTATTTGGGAGTAGTGGTGTAAGATAATTGATGATCATTTGAACTGACTGTCCTTCAGACTCCATCTCCACGCACAATCCTCAGTTTTTCCAATCAACACCCGGAAGCACTAGTCCCAAGGTTCGCGCTAATTAGAGCTCATCAGTAAGGCATATCCAGAATCCCGTCCGGGTCTTCATCAAATTGGCTTCTTCAGTGTTTCTGTGCTCATCCATTCGCATCAGATATTGCAAACCATATCGTGGAAGGTGCTCAGTACTCCTTGAATGAAAGAGTTACAAACATGATTTTGAAAAATGTATCCATGATCATCTGGTGAATCAGTAAGCATGCATACTGTGTGATCAAAATGATTTTTCAGTGATTGAAATAAAGAACGTAAGATAAAGACGAGGTTACAAGCTGAATACGATGGAAAAAGCGAAAATGGATCATTCACCAAGACATTAGGACTGACCATGCATTCTGTCTACGTAGTTTGCGATTAAGAATGGCCAGAGCTTAGGCCAATTCCAGTAACTTTGTGTTTACTGTGTTGTAAAACAGACGAAATTCACTAACTGGAGTAGTACCGTGCTTCTGTTCAAATAGGCATTGTGTCCTCAACGATCTGAGTCTTTCCTACCCTGTAGACGACGCACCAGTTTAAAACTTACCATTCAGCGCTCTCTTAAGCTACACTGTTCGGGTATTCGGTGACATAACTGCCCCTCTTTCCTGCCTATGTGGATAGCTGAGCATTCACAATTGAATTTATAAATGTCATTTACTTTGATAGAGGAAGTGTATTGGTGCTCAAGCGCATAAAGTGAACAAGTACATTCACTTGTTGACCCTTTATTAAATAACGTAATCGAAATTCTGCTGTTTAATACCGTATGCAGACTGATTAATTTGGTGAGGCTTTTATCAAAGTTTCACGTGAGGTCGTTTACCTAATTATAACTATCTATACAATGAAAAGAGGGAACAATGTGCTATGAAGTCAAATGGATACCTTCGGTGTATATTTTGAAACAAATCGTCCCGTCCGTGCTTCGTTTTCCAATCTGCATGAAAATCTGAAATTTTGCTTACTTTTCTTCAAATCTATTTCGCCGTAACCCGTTCATCTCCCTCCCTATCTGTGTGTCCGCAGGTTTCAGGGAAATTGAGGTCACCCCGAATGGGGAAATGAAAAAATCTCGGTCCCTCTCTGACGCTTTCACCTCCAATTGAATGTTTCTTTTTTGCGTTCGCGAGTTTCCACCCGATTGTCTTGCCTACAGAGCAAAGCGAACCCTTCCCATTTCGTCCATTAGAAAAATTGCAAAACCAACCAACTGCAAAATCAATTAAAAGCCTCCACCAGTTTTATCTGCCCATCTTGTATGCAACAATCTACTTGTCATTCTCGGAATTTGTGGTAAAGCCCCAAAAATATCGAATAAAAAAGTATAGGTGAGCTGTTTTGTTAGTTTCACACACACATACACACACAGACACAATCTGTTTAGGGCTTCCCAACCCGCCGGTGTCAATTCATCGTTAACACGTGCCTCAGGGCCACGAACAAGACTAGAGGAGAATTATTTCACCTATGTGCAACAGTCACTAGCATACAACCGAAGGTTTTCATACCTTTGTACAAGACTATTGTTTGCCCTCATTTAGAATATTGTGTCCAAGCGTGGGCACCGTGTTACAGGAAGGACATAATATGCTTAGAGCAGGTGCAGCATCTGGCCACCCGAATGGTAGCTGAACAGGAGGGAAAAAAAGGCTACGAACAGAGACTAAGGGATCACAGTCTCTTCTCGCTTGAACGCAGAAGAGTGCGGATTGACCTGATAGAGACTTTTAAAATAGTGAAGGATTTGTCAGGGTTCAACCGAGGTGATCTGTCTACCCTATCTCCTACCCACTGCATGAGAGATCACAGCCTCAGGCTGTAACGAAACTGCGCTCAGCTGGAGATTCGGGCTAACTTCTTCTCACACAGGATCATACCTAAGTGGAACAAGCTACCTGAAGAAGTAGTCAAGTCCATAAGATTCAACACCTATAGGGCGATACTGGATTCATGTTGGACTGCGACATTCCCGGAGGTCGGTATCTAAGATAGGGTTTCCTCTGACATCGACCGGTCCAAGACAGTGCAACTCAGGGAATCTATAAAGTAAGGAGTTGCCCTACGAAGTAAGGTGTACGGTGCATACACACCAATAGAACGCTTTTAATGAAGGTCTCTCACCGAACAGGCGAGCAGACAATCTTTCCTTCTTATTTTGCAGCACCGTTTGTGAAGACCTTCACAAGTGAAAACTGGTTTGGTCAAGAAAGAACCCATTGAACAATTGAATATGCAATGTTGGCAGCACACAACGTTCTCCCACAACACAACAAACTGGACTTGCGATTGGCGTGAGCCACATTTCCTCCTGAGAAAAGTAAACAGAAAGTTCAGTCCCTCTCCGTAAGAGCCACCACTCTGTTCGGTTTGGATATCTTTAGTCCCATTAGAAAACGGTGAGACCAGATAAGGGTAGGGGGGTTGTGCGAAGGGGGAAATTAATGTGTATGTATTGTCTTTTTTACAAGCAGTTAATGGAAATGAAGCTGTGAAGGGATTGCATTCCTACTTCGATATCGGGATTGTGCTGGGGATCAAAATGCTAGAAAGTTCAATGTGATGAGAGTGATCAGCGCTGGAGAACAGGCTCCCTGCATTCATTTATAAGATGGTAAATAATTGGAAATTTTTATATTAAAAAGCAAAACAGTTGGAATAAAGTAGAAAATACCGTTTACCAGACTTCCCTTCTGTAACCGTCGAAGTAGCTTTCCGTGCAACCCAGCTCCTAAGCAAATTCTCGAACTCACCCAATATTTGATTCAAGAAAAGGATTGCGTTCACTATTTTGACCTCTTCAGCGATGCCTGACATCGTACACGTGCATTCGTACTGTCGCAATCCACAATGTGACTATGTGAACACATCTGGAAAACAGAACATTTGAATTCCGTAATGAATTTGAACAGGCAAGTCAGAAGACAAACACTGCGAGAGGAATTCCTTTCGTATGCTCTCATCGATCGCGTACGTATAACATTGAACAAGATAGACAAATGAAGCGAATTAAGAAATCTAGTTAGTATTCACCATGTATGTGATTGTGTACAGTGTGTGCGTGTGTGTGTGATGCACGTGATTGGTTACGACCAGGGAAGGCTAAGGGTAAAGGTTTTCGACGCACTCACAGTCATATCATTTAATGTTTCTAACCATCGCGTTCGTTTATCCTGACGTGACCTGTACAATTGAGCGTCCCGGTCAGTGAGTCCCCATTGACTGTTTAGCATCAACCTCCTACTCTCAAATATCACACCCGTCCGTTTTGAAAAGATCGGAGTCAGGATGAACACAACAAATTAACAACAGTATGTTTAAGTATACCAATAATACAGCAAAGCCGAAGAATGGGGATAAAAAATAGTAATCTTGGGCATCTTGTTCAACAGAACAGCATCGGTGATCCTGAAGAAAATAACTTACCGACAAGCAATACAAACAAATCAAATACTGAATTTCCAAATTTCCCAGTGGCTTTGACACAACAGGGTTGTTCAGAAAAATTTAAACACCCCAAAAGCATAAATTCATTCATAAGAAAGGATCGAAGAATTTTAGCAAACTGGTCACCACATTACACGGATGCCGACTCACAGACGCAAAATAACGGTGGAAAAATGGTTAAGCAGAAGAGCAATTTGGTCATGGACTAAGGATTCTTCTAAAATCCCGCTAGGACTGGTGAAATGGTGGGACCGCCATACTGCAGGAAATTCATTCAAATTCAACCGATATAGGAAGGTAAGAGGACAGCTGGCTATAAAATAAACCGAGAGAATTGCCATATATTGCGCGAACAGAACAGATTCTTTGGCATCAATCTAAAGTCAATCGGAGTAATCCATTTTGTTTATTTCTTTCTGTGAAGGAACTAAATTTGACTTTGGATCATGGAGAGCTTTGATTTAAGCCTGATCAAAACATACCAGAGGAGTGCTCCAGACTGAACACTTAAAATGACTCAATGAACAAGCACATTGAACTGAATCACGAGTGGGTGCTGATGAGATTCAAGGATCAAATAACACAATAGCAACAACAAAAAACAGGCGAAGTGGTGAACCAACCAAAGGTGGGTAAAATCACCACCTTCTTGCTAGTTCAGCGGCGAAACAGGTTGATAAAAATTGTAATATTCATTTTAATCTCGAAAGAAGAACCCGTAGAAGTGATCTGAGAGAAGCGGAACGGCCATCGTTTCACAAGCAAGGATGCTATGACCTCGACTCATGATGGAACGCACACAAACAAATTACCGAACTCGGTGAAAAGGAGAAAATGAATTCAGCCCAGCCGAGGTCGGACACATACACAGAAAAAACCTGCAGGTTAAAAGTGGCGTGTGGGTCTTTTCCTCAGCATGTCGATTGACAACGGTCACAAACCTAGTTATGCAGAAATCATCTTTTGTTTCAGCCAGTATTGTGCATTTACCAAGGCTTAATCTACTTTCTGTTTATATTTATGTTACTTATGAGTAGCCACATTCACGTGTAAATTGTGCATACAGTGGCTTTCACAATCGTTAGCCGAGTCCCACAATGCAACTCCAAAATTTGTTCGAATTAAAACACCATCAACAGCCAAGGTCAAAGCTAGCATTTTTTGCAAAAGCTCATCGATTGAGGTACTCAGACTTCCGTGACCCTAGATTCGGACTAGGGTAGTGACGACGCAAATCTATTGCCCACACCTGCGTAACCCGATCTTATCAGAAAAGCAGCACTAGAGACAAACTTCCTCTTTCCTAACCCCTTAACTTTATTATTTGGCCACGATTGTTCGACCCCAACACATCACCCTTACTTTATTATCTTACATAAACTTGATTAAAATGGCTTGAGAATGAACTCATCGAAGACATGTATTCATTTTTCATTTTCGTTTTCTTTTATTGAATTGATAATGATAGAATTTTCAGGAAGGGGAAAGCGGTCAAGCAAAGCGCTGCGATCTGTGTACCAACAGATGCCTTACGACGGGAACAGTTGACTGACTGACTATATCTTGCGCAAGTTTACATCCCTCAGTCACATCACAATCGCTAATGAGTAGTGGTGTCGGATGAGCGATATTGATTTGGAATGACCATTCTGCAAACTGCATCTTCAAGAATAATCCTCAGGTTACCCAGTCAATTACACACTGGCGAAGCGCTGCAATCGAGTGACACTCTCACTGGAGCTGTAGTGCACGCACTCAGTGTCCCGTTTGAAATTCTTACTCCAAATCTTTCGTCCTGTGTGTAACCATCGCAACAACGGACTAGCCTAAATAATGGATTTACATTTTTCTGGATGATGGTTATACACTATGGGTGAGTTCTAACGAAAGTGGAACTCCAGTCTATGGTGTGGCTGATTGGATCACAATAACATTTAAATTTCCCTTTGAAGAATCTTGACACGCCAACCTTGACCGTAAAAATCAAATTGCTCAAATAAAAAGATCACAAAAAGCAGTTTCTTGTAACAACTTAAAACAAAGCAAAAATGTGACTCCGCGGTTTCTGTTGAAGAGGCGCACCTAATCGGGCAAAGGAGATTTTCGGAAATCGATTTTAGCAGGGTTTTATTCAGGATTTTGAGAGCATTCGAGGACGAAACTTATTGCATGTTGCCTCGATAGGCAAAGTGACTGATTCCCCCTATTCTTCCTTATTTTCCTAATTATTAAAAAAAACTTCGAATTCCCGAATTTTGGCGACGGAAAAGCCTCAGACCACACCACAGGCCGTATCTGATCTTGATTGGTCTATTCTCTCATGATTCCCTGCTTTCAAGCAAATGTAAAAGTTCATTGCTTATCGGACACAAAATTGTATATAAACAGACGAGTTGTCCACAGCTTTCGCATTTTGGGTCCAGCCAAATATCCAACCTTGCCTGACGGTCTTCAGTGTTCCCTCTGGTTGGGTTCGGGGATCGTACTACAACTGCGGGCATTGTTCCGGTTCCCTTGGGAATTACGCCGGGTACTGCAGTCGGGCATAGTCGTGTACTGTTCACTCGGTCGCTGAGTCTTTACGGTTCTTGTGCCTATCGTCTATCCCAACATTACAAAAGATAGTTAGAGTCCGGAATAATCATTTGGACCAATTGGACGCATTTACAGACCTTCACAGTGAAAGGACAGTTATGCATATTAATCAAAGATGGGATCTGAGGTAACAAAACTAAAAATGTTGGTAGACCACAGTGTATAATCTTGAAATCCTGTTCATGTGCGATAATAAATTACACACGAAAAGCTATAAAGGAAGCTGGGGAAAGCAGAATGCATTTCGCCTTCTCGTTTCTCATCTAAAAGAGCGAAATACGTAAATTACTACCAATCTCATTTTATTGCTCTCTAAGTCAATTCAATTCAGGCCGAGAATAGCTTTATTTGCCGAATTTTGCGCTCACTGAAATATCGGATCCTCATTCAAGAGGGATTAAACAACTTAAGCTAAAACCAGTAGAAAAAGCACGCGAAAAACTAACTGATAATTATATTTGAAAAAATATTAGCCTCCTGAGCGTTTGAGCTTAGCTAGAATAAGATTTGACTGATGCAGATACGGGACCGTAAACAGAGGATGACAGGCAAGCATCAGACCGTGGGGCTAGTGCAGAATAACATGTGATGGGTTCCGCTCGAGTGGGTAGGCATTCAAGTGAATTTAATACTGGGGGAAAGTGGATTATTGGTGTGTGTCAATATACCTCGAGGAAACTATTCGTGCAGTCATTTCAGATAAGAGAGTCGGTTTACAAGCGATATTTCATTCTTATTCATCGGTGTAGAATAAAGTTGTCTTTAATTTTTAGATTGTGGAAGATTACAAGGGAGAAATAAGAAGAAACATAAGTGCACAACAAGGTGGACGAGAGAATGCGTAATTATAAATCTTTACTATTGGAGCAGATGGATGTTTGGCAGATTGAAGCCTTATGTTAGAACTGTGTTCAGTAGTCTCGGTGGGATTCGAATACACACATGGACGCTGCCCACACTCTTGTACAGCGGACGCTCTACCGGCTGAGCCACGAGGTCACACCGATGGTACTGATTTTTTCCTATTCGAATCATCCACCCAACTTACAAAGGCGTATGGCATCCACCCGGTAGCATGCAAGTCGACTGCCATAATAGGTTTTCCTTAGAATTCAACGGAGTCCACCGAATGAACATCTAAGGCAAGGTTGATAGTTCAGATGGTTGTTTGACAAATTGAAGTCTGATGCTGAGCAAAGAAATAATATCTTCGTGGTGTTTTGAGCAGTGTATATGTGTGAGTGTGGACCAAGTAAGATCGCGGGATTGGTCGTGTACTTATGCATGGTTCACTGGAAGTAAAGATGTTTCATCAAGTAAAAATGATGATCTTTAGCAAGTATATGTATTCAAATCCTTTTTTACATGCATTAGGATTTGAACTGGATGTGGAGGATAATTCAAAGGGTGAGAAGGATGAAGACTGGCGACATACAAAGTTGGGAAGTTCTTATCTGGGCAGTAATCACATGTTACATTATCATTAATACTTCAGATAAAAGAGAGATTGCCGGGATTTTAGGCAAATTATAAATGGGGAAAGAAAAAGACAGTTGAGACCAACTCGTACGCGGCATCAGACCGGGAATCAACATGAACAACGCCGACGATTTGGTCTTTAAAGGAACGGGAGTAATCAAGTACATCCAACATGGTAAAGGTTGAGGCAAAACATTTTATTGCATATACAAAACAGTTTTGATTTATCGATATAATTGAAATTTTCACTGCTATCAAGGACACACACATACATCAGAAGCTTCTACCCACTTCAATCCCGGCGGACTGAACCGTGAATGTACGTAGAAAGATCCAAAACAGTCTTGGCGGACGTATCCATTGCAACTAAGATTCTGGAGCATTCTATTCTGTACACAAGGTGGACCTGGGTTAAGGAGGATGCGTAGACTACATCCTGGTTGTAACAGGAAGCTTAAAAGAAGCTGCCTGGATGAACTCAACAGACTACATCCGAAATTCGATTCAAAAAGGAATCCGAAGCCAATAGCACACTAAAAACATGAAATTTTCTTGACTTTAGCATAACCATAAGATAAGACATGGGTAGAACAAAGTGACAATCATGTAACAGGGTGGCCGAACATATTCCAAATTGGATCCAAAGTCAGATGATGCAATTGAGGTCGCCTTGTCTGGATAGAAACGACGGTCGAAACTACGATACCCCGTCATCAGCCAAAGCTAGACATTTTCTGATGACGCAACACCAGATGGACCGAAATACGGTGTTTCGGATTGCTAACAAGTCACAACTCACGAGTTTGCCGAGGTTGCGATAGCTATAAACTGATGGAAGCAATCCTCCTTGTGTCATCAGAAAAAATTTATATCAAGCTATCATTACCCTGGTGATGTGACCCTTTTAATCCTCTTCCTTCCGTTTTATGTTTTGTCCGTTTTAATGTGAAATTGTTCCCGTTTGAGTAATCATGAGAATACAAAGTAGCAAACAGACTTGTTTTCTGTGCTACATCAACAGCAAAAATTATAATGGATTAAACAGGCGGAGAGGGGAGACAAATATCTGCGAAGAAAATCATCGTTTCAAGAAAGATGATGGACTTGTGATAAGTGATGTTTGTGAGTGTGTATGTCCGGGTGCATGCACGGAAAGTGGGAGAGAGAGAGAGGGTGGTTGTGAATGGTTCAGTAGGTGAATGAGTAAGAGTCAATGAACAGAGGTCACGTCACCAGGTTGTTAGTGGATGGCCGTGGTAGGTCTGTTTTTGAGCTCACAAGGATGAGGGTTATGGAGACGGGTGGCAATCACCTCGGCTGTTGACAAAATTCTGAACTTGACGGAAAGCCTCAAGCACATGGACCGTGATTAGACCCAGCCAAATGGTTCGCACTTGCCGTCGCCCAGGTCCGTGTCAATCCCTGGTTAACCCAAACGGAACGATGCTCCTTGATGCGATCAGATAGACGCCTCACCGCTCGACCCACATTACTTGTTCCACAGGACCAGGTGAACTGATAAATGCAAAATGAGGTCGCTTCCGGGGGTAATCTATCTGTCTGCATAAAGAGGACCGGTTTGGATGTGAATATAATGCGGGGTTCAACTGAATGATCCCAGTTTTTAGCGTTGTTAGTTTGGTCGAAACAGTGACACATTTGTGTGATTTAACTCAATAATCAGGGTTCATATATAGTTTGTAATGAACTTATTGCACATGTTTTTCTTTGCAATTCCCTGTGAGGTGTGAGGAAACATCACAGTATTGGAAGAATCAAGAATCCTTAATCAGTGCTACGCGGTGAGCAATCGCAATAGATCCCCAGGCGGAGTCGTACCAATAGGTTAGTTTTACTGTCAATCCAAATTACCTGGTGTTGCAAATGAGGTTATTGTGACGACAATGCACTTCCTGAGTTCGTGTGTATGAACGAAAATTACCGGATACGCATGCCTGACGAGTGGTAAAAACCGTGAAAATGGTTGTGTGCTTACAGGGAAATTTTTTGGAGTCATTCATAAGTATATGAATATAACTGAATATGAAATATTCTATAAAGACGCTCAAGTCACGTTTGTTGTGGTTGGTAGCATCTAAACCAGTTCAGTTCAGCTCACTTTGTACAACCATTAACCATACACTTTCGTGGAACGGTTTTCGTTGCTGTCTTCTGGCTGCCCAATCGGATGAAACAGTAAGAGAAAGATCGGAAAATTGAAACTAGAGTCGAAGAAAAATGGAGAAATTCAGTGGACTAAGAAAGAAATAGGAGGTTGACCATTTTCTCCAGTGGACAACCACTGTTACCTAGAGCTCTACGTCTAACCTCAGCATTGCTTGTCCGGTTGGCCCATCAGATTCATGCGGTGCGACTTAGGCAGTGGTGTTTCAACAGCGGAAGTATATATTATTTTCTGTTTTCTTAATAGCCAAGTTTCTACGCCGTATAGCAGGACTGGTCGAACTGCTGCAGCACAAACTCCATCCTTTACGGACAACCAGATGTCGCGACTGCGCCACGAATGTCCCAAGTTGGCAAATGCTAATCGAGCCTTCTGTATGCTTACGAATTATTCAACCATGATGCACCCACCCGCTGAGATACAGCTTCCCAAATAACAAAACCTATCCACTTGCTTTAGAGTGAGACTGAGTGCTGGACAAACACAGTTTTACAGCAAATTTTTTCACTTTGAAGGTATAAAACGCACACCGAACATCGCCACACTGACACTCAAACCAACCAAACCCACTTACAAAACATTGAGTCAATATATATATATATGTATATATATATATATATATATAAAATAGAGAATACATATTTGACACAAGCAACCATGTAATGAGTAGTGCCCTTTACCACTGTTCTTTGATATCCTCAAATTTAAAATTAAAAGTCACCGCGAGCATCAAATATATTGAAGTTTTGCACGAATGCCAAACCTGCGGGCTATATTGGAAAGAAAAATATCCAATGTGCTCAGGATCTCCACGTTACGGTCTGTTCATTCGCTTCTGAAAGTAGGAAAAACAGGCTGGAGCAAGAGTAAATGAAACTGATCGGGATCCAGTGCTGCCACCTTTTCCCCCGAAATTGTCACATCGGACCAGGCGCGCATATCAACGCGGTCCTCACTTTGTTCCGCGACATAGCATACCATGTGTGCTGCTGGAGAAAAAGGCGGATCGAAAATAATAACCGCAGATTGGAAGAAATGAGCGAAAAATAAAACCGGTGTTTATCACGCGCTCACATTTTCGTCCCGTTCCCGCGGATACGCTCCTCCTCCTCCTCCTCCTCCTCTGCCTCTGCCTCTGCCTCACACAAACGGTTTTTCAATCTCTGCTACATGACCTTTTATTTTCTGTCGAACAGCGGGGCAGAAGAGTTTTTCGTAGCGCCGCCCGGATGGGCAAAAGCGATCAAACAAACAAATAAACATGTGGACCAAAACGTTTCGCGCTCCAGATGTGTGCATCGTTTGTAGGTGTGTGTGTGTGTGTGTGTGTGTGTGCGTACGTGGCCGCACCGACTGCTTCATCTTCTTTAGCCTCCCCCCTCCCCGAAGAAATATCCAGAGATCCACTGTGAGACTGACATAAATAATAATCCTCTTCCTCCTCTTCATTTGCGGGAAACGAATGCGCGTCCCTGGTTGTGTGCGTGCTGTCGCCACACATCTGTTTGTTGAACCGGATTGCGGACATGGGTAAAATTGAGCGCGGTGGATTGATAATGGTCTTTGGTTTGCTTTTGTTTTCGTTTCTTTCTCAGTCGTTCAAAACCAGCACTCGGAAGCGAAAGGGGATGACTGGGAGGGGGACTGGGATGACAGACCGGAATGGGAAGGAGGTGGGATCGAAATGTGTACCGGTTGGTGGCAAAGTGTGAATCGTTGGGCAGAGCCATAACTCCTCTCACCAATTTGGTATGTTCGAATGCCAATGTGAGCATGCATGCGTATCTTTCGTCCGGAATAAACACCCCTGTTTCTCACAAATTAATCTGTAGGGATGAAACAGCAAAACAGCGTGCAAGAATGTAGTCGATTTTCTATTGCACAGTGTGTGAACTACAGTGCGATATTATTGCTATATTACTTTGATGTGTGCGTCCTGCCGTTCTACCCTATACCATACAATTTTATCTATCTATCTATCTATCTATCTATCTATCTAGCTGTCATTCTATCTTTGCATTTCAACGCTCATCATGACAACTGGACGTTCGTTCTGATCAATTGCATCAGCATTTCTAGTTGATATGATTTTTCTTCATGGTCTCTCCCACGCACACTATCAAATGCTGCGATTGACGTTGAAAGCCCGTCAGTTCTGTTAAAAACCAAATAAGAAAACGCCTGAATAGGTGGTTTGTATTTTTGGTTGCACCACACCCTCATGGTCTCCGAATCAAGATTACTTTACTCACCCATGTTAGAATTCAGGACCCTGTTTATCCATACAAAATGAGTTCATGAGTTCACGTACGGTATGCTAGAGCAATGTAAATGTGAGATTCTTCTAAATGGGGTTGACTGATAACCTCGAATTTAACCGCTCTTCTGGAGAATGCATGGGACCGGATCTGCAGGCATTTTTGTCATAACCACCGCTACTTGTGAACGCAATAAATACGGTGCTCCTTTTATTGCCATGCACAGTTTGGCAAATGCAGCTGAAGAAAGTGTTTAAGTCTACCGGCACGTTCTGATCTAGCGGAAGAATTTGGATTGTGGTTAACCGATATTTCACGGTATCTTTTGTGTTGCTTACTGTCACATCAAACAAGCCAGCCGACCATAATGGAAGATCAGGTCGGAACAGTCTTTATCCAGTAATTTTGGTCAATTCGAGATGTGAGCTTGTTGGTTCTGTGATAACACATCCGTTCAGTGCGATGTGTATGGAATTCAAATCCTGACGGAGGGACGGTGAAACTGCACTGGTGATGAGCTCCAAAGAGAACTAAGCTCCATTTCGGCGCAAACGGATGGAGTCTGATAGAGAGATGATCAGTCACAGTTAATAAATGCTTACTTATTTTACACCATTAGTTTGATTCATTTTTTGATGATCCTGAACACCATTCCCTGAGTTACGCACTCAATTCCCCCCCCCCCTGGCTAGATGTGAATTGGCACAGGATCAGCAAAGTTTGCACTCATTGAGTTCCCTTTCATTCATTTGAGTGAACCTTCTGGATTGGTGGGTGTGGTCAAAAGCTACGAAATTTGACTTCGTGTCCCCCACCGGTTAAAAAGTCGATATTCGCAATAAACCACTGTACACAAGGTAATTCTGTGAGGCAAACTCAAACCACACTGCAACTCAGCCGCATTAGATGTCAAGTGACCGGTCGGCCTCGCTGTCGACTTTACCATTATTGACAGGCCTAATGATTATTGATCTCTCTTATACCCATTGATCCTGGAAAACGTGTAAGCACAATTACAGTTAGATCATTTTATTTTGTTTTCTTTCATCTAACACCTTTTGGCGTTTTGTGTGTGCTAGTTTATCCTTTTAAGGAAGCACGAGATTTCAAGAGGCAGTCGGTACAGCATATGCGCCACTGACTTCCTTCCTGGGCCATGTCTCTTTGCGTCTATAACCAACGACAATCCTCATCTCTTGTGCTCCAACTCCCGAAGGCGGGCTGCACTAAATGAAGTCAAAACTGAAGCTAGTTTCTTTTTATCCCTACTCCGTGTTATGATCTATCTGCCCGTTGCAACATTTCTTCTGGCCTTGCTCCCGGATGTGCAAAGAAAGTACGGATAGGTAGATGATTGACAGGTGTACGCAAACCTAACCTAACCGTCGGAGGCAGTAAACAGAGATTGCTTCTTCAACAGAATGAATATCGGTATCCAAAACACACTGACGAACCTCGTCAGTGCTCATCCACTGTCTAACCAGATACGGGCACTGCTTCGAAAACATCACTGGTCGAATACAAAAAGCCGATTAACACCCCCATCTTGGAGCTCAGGCATCGCAACCGTAAAGCAAAATCCTACGAACAGTACACTTTCCTCTTAAGGAACGGTCGGATATCATCGCTGCGCCACAGGTGTCGCAGGCTTGCAAACGCTGCCCTACCTTTTGCCATTTATGATTTGATATCTCTCTCAACACCAATTCCAGCTGTGATTAGGCTCCTGGGGTACTTAAAAGTTTCAACTACTTCCAGCTGATCACCAAAGAGGATGAGTGCAGGCACAGGCTCCTGTTTTTTTCATCTAGATTATGCAAAGCGCATACCATATCGGGATGCCTCAATGGCCAAGCATGCTCTACCGTCTGTGTATTGCCACTCGGTATATTCTATGTCCAGAGCTTTATTTTCTGGAAGGAATTTAATTCCACCGTTATCGAGACTGGATAAAAGATTCTGGTGAACATCCTCTGTGGCAAATTTGAAGGGGAATGGAGATAAAGAGTATTATTACCGAAATCCATTGGAGACCGCAAAGGGTTATAAAAGCTGACCATGGGTCCTAACCGGACCTGAGGTATGATCATACGAGTTAAGACTTGACACAAACGTCCCAGCAACCCTAATTCGCAGCGAACACTTCCATAGTGCATCCTATCGATGAAGTCGAAAGTCACCTGGATTTCTGAGAACACAACCATCCTTGGTTTTTGGTAAGAAGGACTATGCTCTAGTAACTGTCGGGGAGTGGAGATGTAATCGATGCATCCGCGACCGACGCGAAACCCAGGTTGCACCTAGAGGGTTTGTTTCTCACGCATTCCGCACAATCTACAACTTTAATAGCTTTTAGGCTATTCGGATTAGAGTTATTGCCATGTGGTCGGTGCAATTGTTCCTCGGTCCCTTTTTCCAGATTTGGATGCTAACTGATGCCCAGCACCCACCAACCCTCCCACGAGGAGGAAACCTGTTCGGAGTGCCAAACCTTAGAGGAC
>UZAN01043091.1:7956-19748 GCA_900618425.1 Echinostoma caproni
CAACGACCGCGGCATTAGCTTAGTTTCAGAAATTAGAGGTATTTACTTTTGTGATGCTTCGCTGCCTGACGCCCTTGAAGGAGATGAATATTCGTAAATAGCAAGCTCTATTCCGACCAGGTCGCAGTTGCATCCGCCAAATCTTCACTCTACGTCAAATCCTCGACATGTGTCACAAGCATTGTGGGCCAAAGATCGCAGCGTTTCTTGATCTAAAAGAGGCATTCAATTCCGTTGACCGTGGAGCTATTATGAGGTCGCTGCTTCGTAAAGGAATGCTGCGGAAGTATGTAAACTTATTGAGGTAGCTGTCTGCCCTGCGAGTTAGACTATCCAGAGGCCCCGGTTGTGCATCCCTCAAGGAAATTCACCTTCTTTGGCCTGGGCAACCCGGCAGTATTCAGCCCAGGGGCCGATCATGGGACGTTTTTCTTTTTCCTGAAGAATATTGTATTGACTTGCTTGCCTAACAGACAATGAATATATATATATATATGTATATATAGCAATACCTATCCCAAGCTGGCCTGCGGAACGAGCTTCATCGTCTCCTGATGTGCAAAGAACGTATCTCGAAGACAACTATGCAACGCTCGAGTGGCTCATAGTAGCGGTATCCTGTGGTCGAGACTCCGATACGCAGGAAATATCGATACCTAAGGATTCCATGGTATGCGCCAGACAAGCTTGTCGACCTACCTGCGTCAGGGTCCTTACGTTGAAGGCCCCCAGATCCATTGATTGACGAGGCTTTAGAATCTGCAATTCGTTTGGAAATACATTACCTACAGTGCTATTTAGCAACGACCTTTGACGAGCGACATCCAAGTTGCTTGAGGGACTATTACAGGTCGTAAGGGCAGGACAATGGAGAGGGCTGAATACTGAAGACAAAGAATTAAACAAAGGTTGGGATATCTGAGCAATAGCCCATTTATCATTACACCCCCCGCTTGATGCAAAGGGCAGCGCGGTCCTGATTATCCTGGGCGACGACCGATGCTGTGCGGATTTATTTTTAGTTGTGTGTTCATTGGTGCTTCGTGGACGGGAACTGCCAGGGAGTCTAACTGCTAAGCGGTAGAACGATTAGCTTTCTCGTCCAAGGCCTTTAATTCGAACAAGAACCTGACCGCAAGGCAGCCGATAAAGTGAAGTGGAGGTCCATTCACTTGACTCGATTCCCATTCTACTATTCTTTACCAACTGAGACGCTAACTACGATTAAAACCTCAACCTGGAGGATCAGGAGACTGCATTTTATCTGACCTCTACCCCTCGACCCTCTAGGCGTAATCATCAGCTTGTCAAGAGCCATCTCTGTATAGCTCGTTGGGTCAAAAAGGTGCACAGACCATCACCCCACGTCTCGTCGTGATTTGCGGTATCATATATGCACTGCGTTCAGCAATAAAATCTGTTTGTACATCCTACCCGGCAGCTCGCTCTGGTACGGAAGAAGTGATAAAACCTGACCGGTATCGATGATGACGCTTTCTGACGCGAGTAATCCCAACACGAATATATCTTCGATAATTTAGTTTTCATTTCAACCAGACTATCTTGCCCCGGAAATGGTTAACCCTCGCAATCCAGATGTACATTCTTGCATTCAAGCTGTGGGATGAGTTAAAGCCATCGAACATAACTCTAGCCCTCACTCAAGATGTGGGTTTCCCTTTGGTGCACTCCATTTTCTCACTGCAGGACATGCGACCCCAAAAATTTTCCATCGTCATCTTCATGGTTGATTGATCGTTCGTTTTCGAGAAGTGCCGCACCGTAGATCAACAATCACAGTTTTCCTTGACCTGATAGATTGGGTTTCCCTCCTTAGTTCCCTTCGTTAAGCAAAGCTGCAGATATACAGCAGTGTTCTGGAGCGGCGTATGCTCGAATGCAATACGTTTACGGTGGATGTATCATTCAATGTGATCACCTCGTTATCTGAATGCGCAACGTTGTATTCCGGTAGTTATTATCCCAGTTCTTGACACTTTGAGAAATTTGTAAATAAATCATTTTAGAATGGAGTAAGCATTTTTGTCGTCATTGTTCCTTGTTCGACAATTTACTTTGACAGCGTTACAAACTGGAGAAAGAAAGGAACTGTTAGTAACTTTACTCAGTCTTCTGGGCTCATCTCACTGCGTTCACCACCTCATATGAGTAACAGCATAAGCAAAACCCGCTGATGAGAATAATCATACTATTTGTGGTACCTAGCCTGTGAATAAAAACACTTTGTACTGACTCTTGATTGGTTGTTTTCTTTATTCAAAAAGATGTTACAAAAAGTGATGTGGACCAGTCACTCAAAGAAAGGTTATTCGCTGGCCATGAGACTCAAATATATTCTTGTAGTTTCATCCTGCAGCATTCCAAAAAGAATTTCATTTGAAACAATGTAACTCTTTAAACGGCAGTACCTTCCTATGCTCTCNTTGATATGAATTGAAATAAACTTGATAGATTGATTTCCTTTATGCGCTTATCTAGTAAAATCTTTTAAACCCTCTACCTTTAGGCGTGATGGAAGTTGGAAACGACCTCACGACGATGATAGTAAGTTCACGATTTATTAACCTGTAAATTATTTGTGTTTGCATATTTCAAAAAGATATTGATTGTGAATTAGTCATAGCTGGGCATTTTTTCTCATGTTCATGTGGTTAGTTGTCGAGTTACCGTTGGATATACATCCTTGTAGAAGTTTTATCTGCACGCCTCGGTCCATATCGGGTAGCTGGAGTAAACGGCTATTCGCCCGCTGTTGCTCACGTATTACTTGCCCCCTTTCAGCTGACAACCTCACTCTTACTGGTAAGGCGGAGATGCACACGCACAATATAGGTCAATCACTTGAGCAATTTATAGAGAAGAAAGCAGGTTATATGGTAATAATATGGCAATCGCTTTTGTTTGCTTCACTTCACGGTAAGTTAAATCTCATTGAAATCCCGATTCCGCAACAGGAATGGAAAAATGGGGAACGAAATCCGTTTCCATTAGCCCTAATTTGATATTTCCACATCACAAGACTTTATTTTCAGGACCTTTACCTTTACAGAAAATGCGATATATATATGTATCATAATAAGTAGTATGTCAATTACTGGATGAAATTTCACTGGAAACACACGACCGGTTTCGCGGTTCTTGCCGCTCGTCATGCATGCTTATCCGGTAATCTTTTGTCAGTTCATTCTTAGACGTTTACCCAGGGAGTGTATTTTCGTCACAATAACCTTGTTTGCAACATCGGGTAACAGCTCTTTCAGAGTCATTCCATTGAAGAATCAATACTATGATTCGATGTTTTGTAAGTAAGTTAGGGGCTACTAACCGCAACAAACGTGATCTGATGGTCTTGATAGATTATTTCATAAAAAGTAGTATGTGAATATACCTAGATTTCAAATTTTTGTGAAAAAACTGGTGACATGAGAGAAAGATCGGAATACGAAGCCCCACCACATATGTGACTGCAGTATTCGAGCATCGGGTGGGTTGGGCTTTGCATAAAAAGTGCTTGTATGTGAAAAGCGCTTTGCGCCTCCGGCGCGCAGAAATAAGATCGAGCGAATATTAAAAAAGTAGCGTAGAACCGAGGCCCATATTTTCAGGAAGATACGTGGAACTGGTTGATTTTTCTTTTCATTTTACTTTTTTTGAATGTAGGAAGATACAATTTTTCAGGAAGGGGGAAGCGGCCAATCCCAGGGCTGCCATACAATACACAAATGGGGAAAGTCAGGCGGTGGTGGTGGGATTCGAACACATCCTCCGGAATGATAATTGGTAACGTTACCACGGCCCATCAGACTTCACTTTCACGCACAATCCTCAGTTCATCGATTCAATTATACATTCGGAAGCACTAGACTCGAATTTCACTCTGATTAGAGCTCATCGGTATTGCATATACATCATCGATGCGATGGGTCCGGAGTTCAAATCTCTGACGCTGGGAATGTTGGTAGGGCAAAAATTGCGTAAAACGGCTTCAACGAGGAACCAGAATGTTCAGTTACCAGTGGCGAAAGAAGACATGCGTTATGCCTTGTGATGAATGTAATGCTGTTTAGCGCGGTGAATGATGATGGAACATTTGTTTCTGGTTTGCTCGGGGCAGTTGCGGGATACTGAATGAAGTGTGTGGAGACCACGGCGAAATGCTGAGTTTTTAAAGCGTACAGCACGGTTCCAAGTTTGGGTACACCATTCAGGAAATCGCTTTTTCCGAGTTTGAAAATGCTTGTACTGTAAAGATACCATGGAAGCTTCAGTGTTGAATTTTCTGTGGCCTCACTAGGATGACCATAGTAGTTAGCCGGGCGACCACTGGGTTGCCTACCATCCGGAACGTAGGGACCTAAAAGACATTATAAGTGACTAGTTAGTTAATCAAGATTATTCCGTGGTCGATCGCCAGTGATACATCTTTGTTCTACACTTCCAACTCACCCCGAAAGTACTCCGCGGTGTAAAGAAATGCTAAGGTTGGTTCTCTCTTGCATTTCCGTGCGTTAGCATTTCATGTACGTGTGAACATGGGTCAGATAAATCATACCTAAGAAGCTTCTTTATCAACAAACACTTTTCACTTTTGCGTTCGGTTTTTCCCAGTGCAAGAAGGCAACAAACGAGGTAGGGTGGAACCGGAAGACTATCGCGGCACTCGTCGGGTGAGTGACAGTTGAATTATCTAATAAGTTGATCATCGATCTCTCCGGTTGCATTCATTTTATGTCGTTTTTTTGTAACCGGATGTTATGAAATGGATTTTCGGTCGCTTACCATATTCATATTCAGCAACGCAGTCTAGATCGATAGGGAAAACATTATAAGGCCGAGTTCAGCTGGCCATCGTCAGAACAAGAGTTCCCTACACCCGATTCAACTGTGCAAATACTGCTAGTTGACATCAGTCCTTGTTCTGAAATGGAACTTACCCGAGAAATAAGTTATCTCAAAAGCTATAAGGTTTCCGGCCCCGACGGGCTGTCCCCTTCGGTCCTTGAGGATGGACGCTTAACCTTGGTTTAGGAGTTCACGAAACTCCAGGGCCAGTGTCGGAGAAGAAATAGGTTCCAACTAAATAGAATGGATCGGTGATCATACCGATTTACAATAAGAGCGACAGGTCCTCCTGTAAAAACCACAGAGGAATTAGTTTGATCAACATTGCCTCTAAACCCCTCGCAGGGATCATACTCCGTCGATTATCTGCCGCTCGTGCAGAGTGCATGCGTGAGAACCAGGCTGGTCAAATCCTAGAATACAGACACTCTTTTCTCAGACCCACCATTTATATCTTCCTCGATCTGAAAGCGGCTTTCGACTCAGTCGACCGGTCTAAACTCTGGCGCTGCATCCCCCTGAAGGTNTTAATTAGGAGTACTGGTCCAAGGGAAGCAGGCATGAGGTAATTAGTTAGTCTGACGGCACACTGACTCAAATTCAGGAACTTTGGGTTGAACATTTTAAGGCACAGCTCAGCTGGTCCCCGTCAACACCAGACCTGCTCTTAGCCGCTCCAACTGCGCAAATACCGTCAGCTGATATCAGTCCTCCATCTGATCGTACGGATTTACAAGGAATGTGACTGATACTCTTGTGAAAACCTTAGAGGAATTAGTTTAATCAACATTGCCTCTAAACTTATCGCCGGTATCATACTCCATCGATTGTCTGCCGCACTTGAATGGTGTACGCGTCAGAACCAGGCTGGCTTCAGAAATCGTCTAGGTTGTATCGACATCTTCATTCTTCGTCAAATTCTAGAACACAGATACTTCTTTCGCAGACCCACCATTTATATCTTCCTCGATCTGAAAGCGGCGTTCGACTCAGTCGACCGGTCTAAACTCTGGCGCTGCATCCCCCTGAAGGTTGTGCCAGAGAAATTGGTTCAATATTACAATCCTTCTGTAATAATAGCCGAAGCCGAGTCCGAGCTTACGGCACCATTTCGCCCGAGTTCACCACGGAAGGTGGTATTCGACAGCGTTGCCCTCTCTCTCCGTTTCTATTCAACTTTGTAATAGATTTAATTCTTGAAACAGCCCTATTCTCGTGCGAGGATAGCGGTATCGATTTACTCCCGGGTGGTAGACTGTTTGATCTAGAGTATGCAGACGACATTGTGCCATTAAGTGAAGGTCTAGGTAGGTTGCGAGTTTTTCTGTATAGTTTGAGTGCTACTGTAGTCATGTTCGATATGCGTTGTGCACCTTCAGTATAAAGTGTTGCTACAAGATTGGGTTGGTCCGGCCCCATACCTCACCCTGACTGGGGAAGTAGTAGAGGAAGTGGACAAGTTTTGCTATCTGGGCAGCTATATCTCACCTGGCGGACACATCACAGATGAGGTGTCGGCGCGTATACAAAAGGCTCGGTTAGCATTTGCCAACACGAGACATCTGTGGCGTCGTCGCGATATTCGGCTGTCCATAAAATGTCGAGTCTATGCTGCTGCAGTTGTGGTTTACTGCGCAGAGACCTAAGAAAATAGGATAAAGATTGTCGGTGTTTGAACACCGCTGTCTACGTCGGAATGCACGAGTCAGGTTGAAAAACCGGACAAACAATGCTGACTTGAAGCTTGGAGTTTCACTCAATAACGGTCGTCCATTGAAGCAAGTAGTCGATCTCCATTGATTACGCTAGTTGGAACCTGTGCTACGCATGTAACCAGATTTAGTGCCACGACGAGCTAGCCGTTTTAGTACAATGCATTCTACTAATGGATTTGCATTGCCATGAAGTCGACGAACCGATCGTGCCTTTTCTTATGAGTCTAATAACGAAAGTTGTATTTCCTACATGTAATGATTGACTCTTCGCTTGTGATGTTGACCGTTGTTCCAGCAAACTGTGATTCTTTTGTCGACCGTTTGTGTCTATTTCGTTCAATTGACGCTTCAATTTCCGAGATATGCGCATACCATGAACTCTTCGCGAAAGCGATGAAGCACATTCCATGAAGACATAGGACGGAAATTGTAGTGTACAGTAGCACCTCCACGACCATTTCACCGCCACGTCTCAGTGTTGTGTTGTACAAAAGTGGAAAATCTGCTCTGTAAGCGTAAAAGATCAAAATAATTGAACCCCTCCTCTTGAGTTTCTGTTTAATTATCAAGCACATTTTTAGAACTCATAGTTTTAACTGTGTATCCATTTAATATATATTTTTTTACAAGGGAAAGGGTCGAAAAAATTGTTCAGAAGATTGATCTTATGATTTGTACCACTGACTGGATTGTGATTATAGCATAATGCTTCGTTTCCTCTTCCCACAATGATAAATGAAGTGCTTACTGCAAATGGTATCTTTCGCTCCAGGTGTTCACGCCTCCTCGTCACGCACGTGAAGGTGAGCATGGCTCGTTAACGGTATACAATAATGAAAATGACCTTCCAATGACATCTAAAAGCTTGCAAGAACGTCTTCAAGCTCGTATTCGTGCAATCGAACGACGTCATCAACTGGAAGAGGGTAGCGCCCCTGCGGTTGATGATGGAACTAATGGTGCTGTCCCTGTAGCAGAGAAAAGCCGTGAGAGTTCATTTACCGGCGGAGTTCCCGAAGACTATGCAGTTGGTGATTCACCTCGAGGAGGTTATCAGGGTCAGTGGCGTGGTCCGGGAGGCGGTCCAGTGAATTACGATCGTCGACCTGGAGGTTTTCATCGTCCAGACTATTATGGCAACCGCGGAGGTTACTTTGGACGTGCACGTGGTCGAGGCCCCCGTTGGCGTGGGCAGTGGGATGATTATCGTGGCCGAAGAGGGAATTGGTATAATAATCGGTCAGTTCCTCTACAATTGTCCTTTTTCTTTCTCCACTAATTGCGGTTCTCAAAATGTAACATCCCCAAAATCAGTTTACCGATAAACTTAGTTCCCTCTAGTTGGGTGTTCGGTGATGTGTGAGAATTGCACCTAGTCTTGCGGATACCTTCGGGGTGGTGCTATTTTTAGGTCTCGCGCATTGATCTCTGCAACTGTTGGGCCTATGCTTTCCTTTTGTAGTAACATCTTACACTTATGATAGAAGTTTATCGCTACTTTCATATTCGTAATTTTCTTTTTCTCCTTTTCTCACCAGTTTTGATGATCGGAGACGAGAGGGCCTTTCTGGTGCTTCAGGTGATCGTAGTTTTGACCGTCGTCGTAAGCGGCATGGACAGTCTGGTTCCGCTGAACGTTCCCCGCGTTCATCTCGTTCGCGGTCCCGCTCACCTCCTTCACGCAGTCCCAGGTCACGATCGATGTCTCGCAGCAATCGATCTTCGTCTGCATCACCGTCACCAATACGACCGGCTAATCGTCACAGGTGAGTGCATTTTTCAACAGTTTGTTTAGACGTTTTTGTTGAATAGTTTTAGTGTTCTTTTTAGATATCATGTGTTGTCCAATCGAATACAGGCATATATATTCATCATATCTTAGGTTCTTTTTCTTAAATTGGACTGAAATAGGCTGCTATGAATATCCACTGTTATCACAGATAGGCCCGCATTCATTTTGATCCTACCAATCTGTCTGAACTGGTATTCCTCAGTGAAGAGTGACGTCACGTTCGATCCAGTTTTTTTCAATGTTAATTACTTTATGTCGAGATTGTGAACGTTCAGTTGCTTCGTTGGGTTTCAAATCCACTCATGAACGCCGCCTACGCCTTTGTATTAAGCAAACTCGGTCAGATGGGCTACGAGGCCCCACCGGTGGCACTGATCCTTTCACGTCCGAATGGCCCATCCATCGTACAAATGCATATGGCGGCTACCAGTTGGCATGTAAACGAGCCTTTTTTAGAATTCACCAGAGCTCACCGAATGAACTTCGAAGGCAATGTTATTTGTTCAAATTGTTGTTCCGCAGATTGAAGTTTTATGTCGGCTCACTGGTGGGTGCCAATTCCTCTGTAAGTTGGGAGATTCGAATGTGAAAACAAAACACAATCAGTGTGGCCTCGTATATCATCTGGTAGAGCATGCGCGTACAAAGCGTAGGCGGCGTCCATGGGGGCCACTGGACTTGTCACAATAGGGGCATGACTTCAGTTAGCCAAATAATTTCAAGTTTGGTAACTATCTTAGTTACTTATGAGTAGCAAGAAGGTTTTCTACAAAATTCTATTGTCTGAGACAATCGTTTGATTGAGGATACACTGAGCCTCAGGTTCCATCGGCAGTGAGTTTCCGTTGTTTGAATCGAAGTGAAAACACTAAATGTTTTCAACCGTACAAATGGATTGATTATGTGTGTTCATTAGTCGACAGTCAATGTAAATCAATGTGTTGGCCTCATTCACCTTATCACGTTCCTCTGGTCTGGCCTAACACATACCTGCCACCTTCGTCTCGGATTTTACGAGCTCTGGAGCTTATTCGAGCTTCGTGTATTCAGTATCAGGATTTCAAATTAACACAGAAACAAATGATCCACACACGTTTGGTTTCACTTACGTGAATGGAAAGCGAAAACAATCCTCATGAATTGTCCAGTTTCCAAAGAAAACGGTTGCTGAAATAGGTATGACTGCTATCTCAGTTGGAAGACGATCTTTTTAACTGAATCCAAGGCAATTTCGCATGTGGCATGGAACTAAAAGGGTTCAAATCCCAGGGATTATAAATCAGTTCTATATTTATTCTCAGAAATCACGCGATTAACATATGTAGATACGATACGAGTTGCTGGAGCTGTCACAGAGTCAGGGCAATGAAAACGATCATTTTTTTGGGGTCCTTTTTGAGTAAATTTACATGACATGGCACAAACAGTTTTCAGGAAGTTGGTTGCAATGAACCGTANCGAGGTACGAATAGACAGTACTGACACCCGGTGTTAGTGGGATTCGAACTCACGACCTCCAGGTTGTTGTGATGATGACAACTCTACTCAAGAGTATGCATACAATCTCATGTTAGCTGGAGCTCGAGGGTTATTGCCTGATGAATAGTTCGTCCGAACGATACAAAATATCTCTGTGGGAATAACCTTCACTCGCAGTTTGAACTAAAAGGTGGAGAAGCACATGACAAATCAAAACACATTTACTCATAATTACGGTAAGATAAAAACAAGCATTGTCAAAACATTGGCCCAATACCTAAACTAAATAGACGTTCGTAATGCAAAAATTCGAAACGTCCTGTTCTCATTGTCCATAATTGACTTAGCACGCAAATGAGTCTCTACATTTGTGCTTTTTCCAATCTTTTCCAGAGTGATTTCACGTGCGCGTATCAGTACTCCACCTTTGGCACCTTTGACCAACGCAAAACGATCAGACTCTGATGAAAATTTGGCGGAATTGGACCAATTCGTCGCACAGTTACGCGCCAAACGCCAAATGGAACAACAAATGCAACAACAACAACAGTATCTGGCTCAGATGCAGGAAAACCCCCCAGTTTATCCTGGTCCACAGCAGTATCCACCCGGTTTATCACAGCCTGCGGATGAGGATCAACCGGTAGACACGCACATGTCAGCGCGTGATATCCTATCCAGTCCGAGCAACGATAACTCCAATCCGTCATTCGACTACAGCCGGTCGTGTAACATGAAGGACCATACTGACGATGATGGTGTTAATCAAAATTCTGATAGTGAACCACCGGTAGCTCGGTCACCGGAGCCCACCCAAGACCACTCACCATATGCCGATGACGCAGAGGTCAAAACCGTCAGCCAACCCGTAAACAGCCCACAGCCTCCTGACTCCGGGGCAGGTGAGGCAGTGGAGATTGGAGCTGAATAATCTAGTCCTGTTCGTTGTTTCAAACCAGTTTGTTTCTTTTACTCTGTATGTATATCTGTGGAGCCTTTCTGATGTTGAACAAACTTCGCTTCTCCCGGCTTTTTCTACACAACACCCATGATCCTTATTGCATTCGGTTCCTTTTGAACATCATGAATTATCACATGGTCACACATAGCGTTTGAAACTACGTTTTCTTCCGACGAAACAGGTAGTTGCATTGTCGTGACTGGGGCTGCGTATGACACTTTCATATTATCGGACTATTCACTGGTACTAAACATATTTTTGCGCAGATTCGCGTACCCGAACACTAGGCGTCAACAGACTGACTGCGTTCGCACTATGTAATGCGTTGAGCCGGAAACTTACGTCGATTACGCTTTGTAACTGAGGGACTTGGCGCTTTGGGACCGAACAATATCCGAAAAAGAATGTGAGGTCACTAATGTTTGTAACCGTCTACTCGCGTGCAATACCGCGGCACTCGATCGCGAAATGCGGTTTTGTGCATTCTGCTCCCGTCTCTAAAAACTGCATTTCTGTAACAGTCACTTCTGTCCCTTGTTGCTTGTGTGAGCCACGCCATCTAGCAGAACATCTCACTAGTACTTGCGTTCCTGTTAATGCACACGCGTCACCGATCTGAAAGAGACGATCTGCTCATGCGCTTGTGCACCACAGCTTGATTGAAGTTACGCAAAAATATTCGGCAATGATCTGTTACTTAATTTACGGCGGCTGGCTCCTGGGAGAGGATAAGCTGGTTGCATGGATATCAAGTCAATATCCATGGAATTTCTTGAGAGTTAGGTACAGGAAACGTCCACAGCGTCACCCGGTTTTGGGTCGAGGTGGCATCTGTTTGTATTGTGTATAAATTTTGCAAGCACGAGCTCACATTTCAATCAAGAAGATCATGCACGCTAACCGTCACAATGTTCATAATCAACGGGGAGAAAAGTTTTTACAGGCATGAGGACATTTCATAATCCAGGGTTATTACTATGTT